>JUJX01000083.1:1148-209984 GCA_000800745.1 Diaporthe longicolla
AATATTACTTAACTACTACCTTATTATATATCTTAGATATAAACCCTTTAATCTCTTAGTTTATAGGACCTAGGAAGCCTTAATTATTATAGGATACTAGTATTACTTTATAACTAATAATTAGAATAATATTATAGATATTTTCTAGTATATAAATAAGTAGATTATATAGATTTAAGAGAATTACTTTATATAGTACTTCTTTTTTAACTATATATATATAATAAATAATAAAAAGATACTATACTTCTAAAGTACTTATATAACCTATATAAGAAAGAACTTACCCCTATTCTAAAGTATTATTAATAGTAAGAAGAAAACTAACTTCTAGTAACTTCTTAAATAAGTTTATAAACTCCTTTACTATTATTAAGCTAATAACCTAATAGTTTTTATAACTAACTATAATACTACCTTAATTAATACCCTTAAGTATAAATTCCTCTAAGTATATTACTAACTATATATCTTCTATATTAATATAAATATTACTCTAAATATTAAGAAGAAGTAAAAGAAGCTATAGATAATAATAAATAAAGAGGAAGAAGTAGAGGAAGAGGAAGAGGAGGAAGCTAGTAAAGTAGAGAATAAGGTATTACTTAATAGATTAGGGAGAAATAAGGTAAGGATACCTATAAAGATCCCTAATCTTAATAATATCCCTTATACCTACTAAGCTTTATTTAACCTATTAAAGATTATAGAGTTCTTAACTAATTATAAAATATATAATATAATTTAGTAATACCTTTAAAAGAAGTTTTTAAACTAAATAGTAATTATTAACTACTTTTAAATCTAGTATATTAATAAAGTAAAGAAGATTATTATTAAATAGGCTATATATAAGATCTATAAGATTCTTAACTTTAATATATATATAACTTCCTCTATAGAAGCTATATACTAAAAGCTAAAAGTCTTTCTAAGCTATAAGATAAATAATATTCTCTACCTAATTAAGGCTACTAATAAGATAATTTATAATAGTTCTTATACTCTATACCTTAAAGAAGCCTATTAAAAGATATTATTACTAGAGAAGTTTAATAAGTAGATATAGCTTAGTAAACTTCTACTCTAAATTATATAGGCTACTTTAAGCTTCTTACTAATAAATAAAAGTATATAAAATATATACTTAAGAGAATTATATAATAGAGTAACTACTTACCTATAATATACATTTACCCTATCTATACTTAATTTAACTTACCTTATATAAACTAAATTATTAATTATAAGAAGTTAAAAGTACCTCTAAAAAAGGATAATATTTATAAGTTCTACTAGCTAGACTATAACCTTTTATTTAAAAATCCTCTCTTTATAGTCTATAAACTAAAAAAGATTACTATTATAAAAGGAAGACCTTATAATAAGAGTATATTTAGTATATAGGAAGAAGGGATTCTTACTAGCTATAGAGAAGCTATACTAGATAAGAAGATAATATTAATAACTACTAGTTTAGATAGTAGAGTAGGTAATAAAATAAGAGTAATAATAGCTTCTATATAATAAATTAACTTAATATTTAAATAAAATAATAAAATCCTCTAGTTTCTTAACTAGAAGGATATCTATAGTAGGAAAAACTAGTAAGAAGTAGTCTAATAGAATAAGTAGTTAGAGGTAGGGCTTATAAAGCTACCTACTTAGAAGTAATATTCTATAGCTATAGCTTTACTAGCTTTACTAATAGTAATAGCTTTAATACCTAAGCTAATAGCTAAGAAGCTCTATATAAGAGCTTACTAGACTATTAACTAACTACTATAGATAGACTTAACTATAGAGGACCTTATTAATAATAAGGACTTTATTAATAATAAGAAGAAGACCTAGGAGGAGATTATAGTATATAGATTAGTTAAGGAATACCCTAGTAGATAAGGAAAGTAGTAGTAAAATACTAGGGTAGAAGAAATAATAGGGGTAAGTAGAAGCGATAATAGTAGTATATATATAGTAATAGATATATATAGTTAATAACTGTGTTTTATTGTTTTGTATAGGGTGCCTATAGTATAAATTAAGGTTGGTATATAGGGGCTGTACTTGTACCTGTGTACCCTCTGTTTTTCTCTGTGTGAATCTCCGATCTCTTATTGGGAATATACCAGCCGAGGAGTGGGACGGCTTCCATGATTTGATTGTTCATGACGAGATAGGGCGTACGGGTGGCATAGGGTAAGTCATGTCTCGAGGAGCTTGACTTGCTGCCGTTTCCATGCTAAGAAGTCGCCTCGAATTCCATAGACTCGAAAATGGACTATTTGGCGGAACAGTGAGCTAGGACCACGTAACCCATATGCATGACCTACTGCTAATATCTGGTCGGAAAAACAGACGCTTGTGATCCCTGCGGTCCACAGATTTGGGTCGGCGAAGCTTCAGCAGACGTGAGTGTGGAATCGACTTTGTGATATCCTAGAACCAGTTGCCCCGCAATGATAAAGGGTCTGACTCTGTAAATGACAAAAGTTTCGTCCACGATGTTCTGTCAGGAAACGCACGAATAGCGCTGGCTATCACGGAGCCTGACGCTGGGCCGGATGTCCGAGGCCTGCAAACAGAAGCAATTGTCTCGAGTGATGGTAGCCGCCTCATCATCAATGGCCAGAAGAAAGTACGTGCTAGAGGTCCCCGTATCCAGTGTTTAATACGCGAAAACAACGAGGGCGAGCAAAGTAAACGTATTGACATCAAATACTAGTGGATCACAGGCGGCATGTTCGCGCAGTACTTCTTGACGTTAGTCAAGGAAGGTAGTGGGGAGTTCACCTTGGTGGTGGTTCCGCGGACGAAGGGCGTATCAACTAGGCACATGGAAATGTCAGGCTCAACGACGGCAGGCACCGCATTTGTCGAGTTTGACGACGTTGAAGTGCCTCTCGACATGGTCGTGGGCGAGCGCGGGCAGGGATTCAAGTACATTGTCTCCAACTTCAACCATGAGGTGAGGATTCCTGGGGGAATGGCGTGGCATCAAAGTCCCGAGTGAAGCTGATGATTGGCCTTTAATCTGCCTTCAGAGGCTGTTCATCGCGATGCAGTCGGTGCGGTGTGCTCGGGTCTGCTTGGAGGACTCGATTGACTATGCACTGAGCCGGGAAACCTTTGGGAAGAAATTGACAGATCACCGTAAGCTGAGATGACCCTCCTACCAATTCAAATGCTGAGGATGCTAATGGACTGTGTCGAATTGTAGCTGTGATACGGTTCAAATTTGCCAACATGAGCAGAGAGACCGAAGCACTACAGTCGTGGATCGAGGTAAGTCGCGCTGAAGATACCACACAATAACTTAGGAGCCCATCTACTCTGCCCAAGTGAGTGACTTACTGACCTTGTCATACCGTTGTACAAACAGAGCCTCATCTACCAGCTGGGCCATCTGTCGAGGGCAGAGGGCGAGCTCCTCCTCGCGGGAACGACAGCGCAAGTCAAAGCGCACAGCGGTATTGTACTGGAGCATGTGGTGCGGGAGGCGATCCAGATTATGGGCGGAGTGGGCCTCACGAGGGGAGCCGGGCGAGGTGAGCGGATAGAGCGAATCTGGAGGGACGTCAAGGCTATCACAGTGCCCGGGGGAAGCGAGGAGATTATGCTAGACCTGGCCACCAGGCGTGCGCTCAGTGTAACAGCGGAGCTCCGGAAGTCAAGAATGGAAGGCAAGCTATGATATCTCTGGATTTGGGGGCCGTGGGGGCCATGGGGCATGGTTAGGCAATGTCTACTCACTTCGCATTACGTATTTTCCGTGGAAATTAGAGTGGCTTCGTTTCTAAACTTCCCACACATGAATTTTTTACAATGCCTTCGTACAGCCGCTAACGCTCAGAGACCCTGCGTTTACAAAAGAAAATGCCAATAACAACGCATTGCTGGGTTGGGCATTCGAACGTGGGTTAACGGGTATGAGATCGGGTTGTACGTGGAACAATGTGACCTATCCCAGTCTTCATCAAGCATGTGCCAAGACGCATGGGGGGTTGCTTTGGTTGTTCGGAGTCGGCAACGTTTCGGGAAATCCTGTTGACCGAAGTCTAAAGGCAGCTTGGGCAAGACACACTCGACGCGGAGTTTCCTGCGGCTGAAGCAGCAAAGTGGAGAGAATCTACTGGCGTTGCTGATCTCGGGCAAGTTGGTTGCGGCCCTGGTAATGCCCATTGGTTATGTCTTGTTGTGATGCCACACAAATGCATCCCCAAGCTGTCCGTTCCTGGCTGGCGGCTGCAGTCAGCACACGCACTGCAAAGTTGTATATTGAGTCTTACTAAGACGCCCACGTAGGATTGTTGCACAACATAAGAGCTGCGTTCTTGGCTGCATTGGGACGATTCTGCTAGGTGGCATATAGCCTTCCGTCGTGGGGTCGACAATGAGCAGATTGAAATCGCTTCTTTCTCCTTTTTCCACTTTCATCACCTCAACCCGAACGGCTGGCTATCTTCTCCGATCCAACACAAGAGACACCACATGGGGATGATGCTCGTATGGAGCAAGTTAGTTGTCAATTCTATGAATCACCACACGTAACGACACGAATTTCCATGAAAGGACTTCAATCAGCAATCGATCACTTGTCCCTGGGCCTAGGCGCCGGGGCATGCATCGCAACGCAATGAGAGCATTGAAAGCGCCACGAGCCCCTTCGCCCTGCTCAATATCTTCATTGACTGGCGAGTTCGAAGATACGGTGTCACTTCCAAGTACCGACAGTGAAAATGACATCGCAAGTGCTCCATCCTCTGGACTAAGAACTTTAGTCGCACAGAGAAACGAAAGTCTTGAGGACTGCACTTATGGAGTGGAAACGAAGAGCCATACAAGGGCAGGGGGCCGAAACCCAGTCCTTGAACATGAGAGGGCCCCAAAGGAACAGCCAAAGGTCATTTGGACCAAAAGTAGGAAGCGAGCATTGTGCTACTTTCTCCTTTTACATTTTGTGCCCGTTGCGATTACCGTGGCATTGTTTTGGCTTTACCTTGAAGGTTTCCAATGGAGGGCGAACGACCTTCAGCTGAAGACGCTGCTCTTCGCAGCAAAGCTCCACGAGTCACTGATAATGATTTCCCTCGCCGACATCCTCTTCCACCGGATCCGGTATCAGTTATTGACCAGCCGTGGTATTTCATTCGGCCTACTGGTTTCGCCATTCCGCGTCGCAACCCCCTTCTCCATCTTCCAGACACCGTTCTTAGCCTCGGCGAAATTCACGCTGAAAAGTGGACCTGAGCTCGTCACGATCGTTCTGGTGGTACTTGTCTCAGTCTTGGCGTTACTTGCTGCCCCTAGCTCTGGAGTCCTCATGCTTCCGCGGTACGACTGGTGGCAGATCCCGAAAGACGATCCTGTCATGGTAAATTTTACGAAGCTGGATGCGGGTAATGCAGCCTACATTCGAGCACCATTTAACGAGCTTTTCCCTTCCCTCATAGACGATCGATTTGCGCATAATCTCGCTGCAGCCAAGGACAGCAAGACGCAGAGCCTTTCAAACCGGGTTGAACAATTGATATCCGGATTGGACAGAGTCCTTGTTGACGGTAGCTTGCGGGGAAACGCGAACATTACAGTATTAGACGGTGCGACAGTCGATGCATTCGGACTGGCATACCAAGAGGAGACCTCGGACGACTGCGAATTTCAGACGTGCAAGTACTTCGCCAAAGAACAAAACACAACAATAGAGAGCATTCTTGGGGACCCCAAAAATCCAAACCATGGTTGTACCAACATCATCTGTCAATCGATTGCGGTTCAATCAACGTCACCGTTGGCGCTGGTTACTCGAAAGCTCTTTGACCGATATCGTACTTGGATGCCGGCATCTTCAAGTATGAACATGATAAGAGCTCAAGCACTCGACGTCTATGAAGGGAGACGGACCTGGCGTCAACCGTCTGTGTCAGTGCAATGCACCACCGCACCTTATGGTGGCTCGGATGAGCTACTATTCAAGCATTTCGGTTCCTTTCCACCCTTTTCAATATCTTCAGACAGTCTGTTACGGAATCAGATCCAGAAAATGGAGCCCAAAGGCGGGCCCATGGCGACATATATGAACATAACCCACCTACTTCCTGCTGGAATCACCGCTTCCACTGCATTTCTGATGCAGGGCGACCGCAGCGCTCTGTTTACAAACAACGCAACTTATCTTTGTCTCGTTGACGCAAGGTGGATCGAGTCTGATGTCTGGTACACGGCGCCCTACGCATCCGTCATGCGGTCGGGCATGTCGCTGGAATCTGTGCAGGCCATAACTGGTTCTAATGAATCTTCTGAAATGGATCCAGTCATCAACATCACACCCGAATTTGCCAACTCCCTCGACACCAATCTAACCATTTCCTCGGTTTATATGAACAGATCAGCCACCACAGACTATCTCCAACCCTTCGAGTTCATACAGCGTTACTGTCATATGAGGGTCACGGACGATCTACAGCCGAAATGTGCAATGTTAGCACATGCATTGTACCTGACCGACTCGTTGAGAAGGACGCAATCAATCTTCGGATACTTCTCAGAAGGCAGTGACCTGTGGAGCGCGACCGCAGAGATGAGCCCTCGGACCAAGCTGGAATACCGGGTCTACCACCAATTGCACGCCTACAAATTCGAAGGATCGATAATCAAGCTTTCAATGAGCGTCCTCTTGGTCCACATGATGCTAGTGTATGGTCATCTACTTCTGCTTGTCTTAGGTGACGGCTGGTGTAGCAGAGCATGGTCGGAGCTGGGGGAGATGATGGCGTTGGCGATTCTTACCTGGCCAAGCCCATTGCTGCAAAATACCGGGGGTGGGGTGAGTAATTGGAAAACGTGGAGACTGCGGGCATTTGTGAGGGAGGTCACTCCTGAAGGCAGGCTGGAGCTAATCCTAAAGGAAACCGGGGGTTCTCCGAGGGTACTGCTCGCAGACGATACAGGCCGAGAAAAAGTGTTAGTCGAGCCGGAAGCCGATCGAAAGTATGGCTGAGAGCTTCATTGCATGGACGGGCACGGGCTGATTGTGGGTAATAAAAGGAGCAGGCCTTCTTGGCTACGACGTACAGGTGAGACGGACAGCAACAACGCAGCACATCTGGGACCAAATCCAAGTAGAAACACAGGGACTAAAGAAACAAAAGGACTAATTTTGTTACACCGCTTGCAAGATTCAGAAGGAAAGCTTCAACTCATAGGATCCGGGAAATAGCGCTGCTGTAGTAAGTACGTGCTTGAGTATTTGCCCCACTACCGTGATACCATTGGCCAGCATCCTTTGGCTTGGCTTGAACAATAATAGGCTTAGCGGTAGAAAGCGCAGACAACCCTTCTGAACTCCCTTTTCCTTATGGTAACATGTTGTTACTTTGAATGCTCAAGGATGTCTTTGTACCTCGGCCAACGTTTCTGATATGATCGCCTGGAAATCGATTTGCCCGTGTCGGGCATTGCGTTTTGTGCCCACGCAACATTCGTATGGATACTTCCAGCCCCCCATATCTAGGTACTCTGCAGCTGCCTATAGACGTCCACGAGCGGTATCGACGATGGCTACACCTACTCAGCCATTGGATGAAGTGGAGGACGTCTACTTTCCGGAGGTAGATGTCGAGGATCTGGAGCAGTATCGCAACGGCGGCTATCACCCCACCCTCATCAATGATTCCTTCCAAGACGGTCGATACACTGTCGTTCACAAGCTTGGCTACGGTGGTTACTCGACCATCTGGCTTGCCCGCGACCACGAGCAAAATCGCTATGTGTCATTGAAGATAAATATCAGCGAAGCATTATATCACTCGAAAGAAAATCAAATTATGCGTCTTCTTGGCGAGAACGATTCCAAGGAGGCAGGGAGGCGATTTATCCCTAGATTATTGGACGAGTTCTCAATTGTTGGTCCCAACGGCAACCATTCATGCCTGGTTGGGGAACCAGCAGGATTAAACTTCTCCGCCACTAAAGAAATGAGTGCCGACTGGAAATTTCCTATCGAGTCCGCCCGGTCAATAGCTGCGCAACTGGCTATGGGCCTACTTTATATACACAACCATGGGGTTTGTCACGGAGGTTCGTGTTTCCCGCGTTTCCACAGTGTCCTATTCCTCCGAATGAGCGTGCTTCCATTGCATACCATGATCTACCAATGCTTACGAGTCTATTAGATCTCCATTTGCGTAACTTTCTGCTTCGCGTCCCTAGCCTCGATCATTTAGCGAAGGACAAGCTGTACAAGCGCTATGGGGAGCCTTTTCAAGTTCCAATCCGACGCTTGGACGGGAAAGACCCCCTACCACACGCCCCGCCCCATGCCATCTACCCGATGAGTGTGCAAATGCCCGCCGACAAGGTCATAGACCCAGAGATTTTCATCTCTGATTATGGTACCAGCTTCGTCGTTTCACAGGAATCCAACCCCAGCCTACACACGCCGGTGTTGTACTTACCGCCCGAAGACTTCTTCAACGAGCCTGTAACCCCAGCTGCTGACATCTGGACACTGGGGGTCAATTTATATGACGTCCTGGGCGAGCGGCCCCATTTTGAAACTTTCGCTTGGGATCGAGATGACATCATTGCCGAAATGGTCAGTACGCTAGGTATCCTGCCATCAAGATGGTGGGACAAGTGGGCAAACCGCGGCGAGTTCTTCAATCCGGACGGATCGTGGATCCCAGCCAGCCAACTTCAGAGAATCACCACACCCGTCTCTCGACCGCTTCACCAGCGATTGTGGGATATGGGCAGGGGTGAGACACCCGAGGGTTGTGAGTGGGATGTTGAAGGCGGCGAGATGAGGGCATTGGAGGAGCTGCTTGCTGGTATGCTTGCATTTGAACCAACGCAGAGGTTTACTGCTGAGCAGGTGATGGCTTCTGAGTACATCACAAAATGGGCACTGCCGGCTTGGGAAAGACAGAGAAAGAGGAAGCTGAAGGAACCTTCAAGGTGAAGAAACAGTAGCAAAAACATAGTACTCAATTGACTTTCGGGAGTGGTGCTATTTCCCATGTAAGCAAGCCAACGGGCTATCGAAGTTAGTGTGTTAGAGTTATAATGATCATGGTACAATATCAGCTTCATTATTCGATAGGGGAGAGGCTCAATGAAGAAGATAGGTACGAGTAGTTTCTTATTACATTGAAAGCTACACCACGAACTGGATATGAACAGCACCGAGCGACTTCAAGGACGGAGACACGCAAGTGGATCATGCAGGACATATGACAGAGCGGTTGTCACGGGAGGCTTATCACAAGATACGCAGAACCACTTTTACACAGTGAATAATATACGCCTGGATTCTGTGACTGAGAAGTACATATAAAGAAAACGAACTGAGTCGTTTTGACCCAATTTGCTTTCAAGGGTTCCTTCCCGTGACAACGTACTTGGTAGTAGCCAAATAAGCTCCTTTCCGAGTTTCTTCAACCGCCAGAGGCAGTAGCCTCTTCAATTCGGCCGCCATATGCTCATTTTGAGTCTTTCTTGCGATAAGTTCGTGCATGATTAAGCCACACTCATGCATTAAGTACCCCCAATGTGGTGGGTGGTGTGCACATCCGCATCAACGTCCGACAGACCACAGTCCGAGAAGATTTTGGGGAGATCAGGAACCCACTTAGGGTTCAGCCGTGGGTCTTGAGACTGCAACAGGCTCATAAGCTGCTCGATGTGAGTCTTTTTGTTCTCGGGCTTGGTGAGCTCCCCGTGCACGGTCTGGCTGTCTGGCTCTACCCATTGCAGAAAGCCACCGGGTTCTGTAAAGGTGGATTGTGATAAAGTCAGTTGAAGCAACAACGAAAACTGCAGAATCGTATTGATCAGAAGACCAGTGGTGTAACTTACTCAGCATTTGGATGAACTTATCTACCACAGCTGGAACCTCTTCCGGGCGCACGACGAATACCATGAAGCGGATGTTGATGATATCAAAGGCGCCGACTAACTCAGCAGGGACAGGATCACGCACATCCCAATTCTGAAACGTCATATTGGCAGGAAAAGTCTCGGGCGGTGGCGCTGCATCAAATGAGATGTCGAGGCCGACGAGCTGTGCTGATTTCGGGAGTTGGTCCCATGCATCGAGGAGCCATATTCTTCCGTACCATAAATTGGTCAGATGCTTGAATATGAGAACATTTAATGCACTGGTAGGGTGGACGGTGTTCACTCACCCAGTGCCTGAGCCGATATCCACTACTTTGAGGTTGGCGCCGTTGGTCGGGATTCTGGGGGGAATCAGGTATCCAAAACCCTTAACCCAGTGATAATGCATCAAGTTGAGGCTAGTTTACAACACGCTCTTGTGATTAGATTACCATACGTGATGTGGTTTTGGAAATTAGTACGAACCGACTGTTGTCGAGGAGGTCTCGAGTGAACACATAGTCGTCGTTCGGGGCCATATCTGTTTTTAAAGATGATCCTCCTATGGCAGCCGTGTTGCTAAAGAAGCAGAGGAGAGAGAGCGTGAAGAGAGCGGAGGATGGACAGTTTAGCTGACGAGAAGACGGTGGAGAAGGGGAGGCGAGCGGGGTGGTCGGTGTTGGTAACTTTTGCATACCATTCACATATCACAATCGCGCTTTACTGTTGGTGTCATCACTGTACTTGGGTATGTAATCCTAGTTTCTTTAAGAAACACACAAGAAACATAAATGGGTCTACGGTTTCCTCGGCAATTGTTATTGGAAATACAATGTTTTCACAGCTTACAAGTACAATATGTAAAAGAAAAAAAAGGATGGTTAGAGATTTCTAGTAGAAGTCAAACTTCTTCGGGATTGTGTAGTTGTATATATTCGAAAAAGAAAAAAAAATTCAGCCCCCACTCGCTGTCACGTAAGACTCATCGTGATCAGATGATTGAACATGAAATCCCGGCAAGGGAGTTCCGTGCCTATCCCTAGGAGGCATGCACATCCGTGGTAACAATTTAGAAAGATCGACGGTGTCCAGGCTCTGCAAAACTGAGCCAGGGACCAACATGCGCTTGACCAACCAACCAGGTCTTCTCGGATACGCCACGACTACCGCAGGGCAGGCTGCAACTGTGCGGTTGTTATCACGCCAAGACGCATGCCTGTGCCGCTTCCTCATTCTCTGGTCCTAAACCCCTGGCTCCCCGCCTTCGCAGCTGAAGTTGGGGGCATGGTTGGAGTCAGGAGTCAGCCATTGTGCAAGTTCCAAGGTGCAAAGATGAGGATCACTCAAGCACCACCGGAAGCTAATATCTTGCTCTTATCTGCAATCGTCGCCGCGAAGACACGCATCGGCACCGCCGCGAGAACCTCGAGCAATGCCACATTGGACTGCATCTCCTTGCTGATCCAGTTCCTCACCTCGAGTGCGACCAAAGAGTCCACGCCATAACGGTACATCGGGCGCTCAGGGTCCACTTCCGAGGGCGGCATCTGCAGGATCTCGGCGACCTTGCCGACCAGTCCCTCCGTGATGATCTCGACAGTGCGCTCCTTGCTGCCAGCCTCCTTGAGCTTTGACGCAATCGACGACGCAGCCGAGTTCTTCGAGGCAGAGGCTGCTGCCGACGAGCTGGTGATGGCCAGGGGCGCGAAACGTGGCTTCCTGAAGTACCATGGCTGTTCGAGTCCGGCCGCAGCCATGATGTCTGCTGTGCCCAGGCCGGTGATGACCTGGGCTGGGGGCCACAGGCTTGTATCCTCGTTCCTTTGGCGGTTGATCAAGCCTTTGAAAAATGCATGGAATGCGGGCTCCCGGATTCCGAGAGTCTCCTCCCAGACCTTGTAGTGGCCAGTGATACCCTGTTCTGCAATCACACCTACGTCCCGCATTATGCCGAGGTTGACCGAAGTTGCCTGAGGTGATGTTAGAACAATGAAACCAAATATTTACTGGTGAGGATGGGAAATCTTATAAGTGATGGTGCTCGGATTGGGAATAGTGCTCACATTGAGGCCCTTCGACCGTCGATAGTGCGCCAGCGTATTCTGATACGTATTGCCAGCGCAGTACTGGGCCTGGCCGGGGTTGCCAATGATGCCTGAAATTAACGAGCAGATGATGAAGAATTCGAGAGGCCGTTCAGGGCCAAAATACTCATGGACATTTTGGGTGCCGTGCACTTTAGGATTCAGCCCAGTTTCCCACGCCTCGTGGGACATGTTCTCGAAGACCGTGTCCCTCAAGACCATGGCCATCTGTACTACACCCTTGACAGGTGGGAGTTCCGATCCACAATGAGCCATCGCGGCGTTGAAAGAAGGCGCATCAGTTACGTCGCCCTTGAACGCCCGAACACGTGCGACGGACAGCTCTTTGATGAGTGCTTGCGCCTCAGGTGTGTCACCACCAGATCTGGAGATAAAGGCAATATTTCTCGCCCCGGACGCAACAAACTGACGAGCAAGACTACGGCCTAGTCCACCTAGGCCGCCCACAAGGAGATAAAGTGGCACTTGGATCGAGATGTAAGGAATCTTGAGCCTTGCGCAGTATTGGAGCCGGGCTACGGTCTTGGAACGAGAGCACCATCTTGCCCCGGTGCTTGCCTTGTTGGACTGTACGGAAAGCATCACCTGCTTTTCCCATCGGCTGCACGGTAAGAGGGCTCGGGGCCTTGAGTGCAATATCAGAGATCAGCTCAAAGGCGTCTTTGAGAATTGAGCCAAGATAATCGGGGTCTTCCTTGAGCAGGCCAAACGTGTCCAGGAATGTGAAGGTCGTGCCTTTGGCAAAAGGCCGCATATCCAGGTGTGCGTTGTCAAGGATATCGCGAAGCCCAATCTCGATGAAAGTGCCGAAGGGAGCAAGACACTCCCAAGAGGCTTTGAGAACCTCACCCGAGAGGGAGTTGAGTTCGCAATTCACTCCTCGCCCGCCAGTGACACGCATAATGCCTTTTGCGAAACTTGAATCGCGCGAGTAGAAAATGCATTCCTCGGGAATACCGTACGTGTCCGTAAGGAATGCACGTTTTTCTGGGGAGCTGGCTGTTGCGTACACTGTCAAGCCCAAATATTGTGCGATCTGAATAGCTGCCTGACCTACTCCTCCCGCGGCTGCATGGATCAAGACAGATTGTCCCTTTTGAAGTCTGTTAATGTTCATCAAGGCATGGAATGCCGTGGTGTAGACCACTGGCAGAGCCGCTGCATCTTCGAAGGCCATGCTGTCCGGGATCTTGACTGCTAGGCGGTAGTCTGTTTGACATGTGGTAGCATGAGCTCCCAGACCTAGGAAGGCCACACGGTCACCGGGGTTGAACTTGCTGCTCGCCTGAGACCCAGTTTTGGTCACGATGCCACTCCCTTCCAAGCCCAAGACCGTCATCGGGATGAGTCCCATGGCTGCCATGATATCACGGAAGTTTATCCCTGTTACTGCTTTAGCTATACTATATTTTCTTCTTAACTGTCTGTCTATCTACTATCTACTTAGCTATTAGACTCTTCCCCCTAGAGCCTATATATAAACTCTTTAAGTTCTTAGTACTTCTACTTATACTAATTTTCTATAAATATCTAGAATCTCCTTCTTCTTCCTTTATTTCTTAAATATTATATAATTCTTTTAAATAAATCTTTATTTTTAATAATAAAAGTATAAATATAGAATAATATAAAGTTACTATATTCTTTCTTTTTTAGTATTTTATTATATATTCTTTCTTTTAATTTTTTTAAAGTATTTTAAAAAACTTTATAAATTACTTTTATATAACTAATTATTTTTAAAATAATTTATTTTAGTTTTTAGTTTTAATTAATTATATATTTAAATAGAAATTTTAATAAGTATATATATTTATTTAACTAAAATAATTTTATAATATTTATATATATATATATTTTAATAATAAAGGATTATATTTTTATTAAGATTTCTTTTATAAAACTATTTATATAAAGATTATTTTAAAAAAGTATTTTTAGTTTTATTATATAATTACTTTATTATTTATTTAGTTTATAATATTATTAAAAATAATACTTTTTAACTTTATTTATATAGTTTATAAGTATATAACTTTAGTTTTATATTATATAAATAAAGTAAAAAAGTATTACTTTTAATAGTATTATAAATTAGAAAGTTATTAAAATAGTTATATAGTAAAGTAGTTATATAATAAAACTATAATAGTTTTAAAAAAAGAGATTTAGTTAAGAAACTTAACTTTTCTTTTTATTAATAATACTTATTTTTAAAAAGCTTTTAAAGAAAATATAACTTTTAAAATAACTTTATAAAATTATTAGCTAAGTAAGCTTATCTAGAAATACTATAGTTTTTATTTTAAATATTTAACTATTATTTAAATAGTTATACTATTATAAATAATCTATTTAAAAAGGTCTTTTTATATAACTTTTTAAAAATAATAAAAACTTTTTTAAAAAACTAAACTAAGATTATAAATAATATATATAATAAATATAGTATATATAAAGTAAATATAAAGGTAGTTAAAAACTAAGACCTTCTTCTTTAAATATACTACTTTATTATAGAAGATTATTTTATTAAAGATATATAGTATATAAAGAATATAGTAGAATAGGAGGTACTATAAAAGAAGTTAAAGATCCCTTATAAAGAGGTATTTAGGGGTATATACTAAGTAGTTACTAACTTTATAGATAAGGTATAAGGTAGGTAGTCTAAAGGCTAAGAAGATAACGAATAGATAGACAGTTAAATAAAAAAATATAAGGTGGCCGAAGCCGCATGTTAAGTACTGCGGGTTTCTGCGACCAAAACCACCTCCTCCATATTTGGCTCTACCAGAGTGGTATAGCGATGTGCTAGAGAACAGTACAAGTTCTCCCGCTACCAGCAAAGACCGAAAGCGGATAGTGTTTGTGGCTCAAGCAACAGAGGTGCTCTACCATCGGGAGACGGTTATCCCCTGCATCCGCGGGCTGGCGAGCCGCCAAGATGTCCTGGTCATCGCGGTGCTATGCCAGAAAGGGGCAACCCTGGACCAGCACATGGCCCTTTTCGAAGGTGGCGCGCTGCCAGCCAACGCCCGAGTTATCGAGTACTTCCCATACGATGCGATCCTGGCACATGTAGACGTCTTTGTGTCAAATAGCGGGTACGGCGGAGTCGGCCACGCCATCGCAAACTCTGTCCCGCTGGTCCAGTGTGGAAGTATCTTCGACAAGGCTGACAATGGCCGGCGGGTTGAGTATTCTGGGAATGGGGTCTATCTCCCGAATCAGTCACGCACGCCTGAGGCTATCGCCGCTGCTGTCCAGAACGTATTGACGGATCCAAAGTACAAGCAGCGCGCTTACGAGTTGAGGGTCGAGTCACTGACTTATGATCCGTTCGAGATAGTTGAGAGGGAAATACTCGCTTGATGCGGAGTACACCTGGACTTGGGAGGTCCTGACGCGATTATTATATCCGATACCCTATCATTGCAGACCATCAAACAGAGATCAACGTTGTACCGTGCGATTCACACTTCGGCAAGTTCCCGCTGTGCCATATTTTCTTGTCAGGGATGCGTGGCTTTGAGACAAATTTCAAACCCACTACACCATATTCGGGGTTGAGGATCTTGCCCTGTCACCGGACGCTTCTCTCGCCACTGGCTGGGCGACAGGTATCGTAGGTATCGTAGGGGTAGGTGGCTTTCACGCATCAATCCCCGGTCAGCTTAATTCTAAGACAGTCAGGTGAGCTTGGGAATGTGATACTCACCTCTCTTGGTCGACATACAAAGTGATCAGCCAGCTCAGTCGAGGACAAATCACCGCCAATGGTAGCAAAGAAACCCGGGTTTGACTCCGCCTGACTGGCCCAGGTCTGCAGTTCCTCTAGTCCTGGCCGGTTGCTAGGTATCACCGCCAGACATCGCATGAGCAGGTTTCTCAGGCGTGGATCAAGTCCTTCTTCGCTTACTAGCCCGGCGCCATTTGTATAGAAAGGTGGTACTTGTATTCCACTGTAGTCTTGGATATTACCCACGACTGCGTATTCTTGTGTCAGGCCCTGGCCATTGAACGGGCCGACTGTCTGTGGAGGGTATGGAAAGGCGTAAAGTGTTATCAATATGTGCATACACTTCCGGTTATTACGTACTGTCAGCTTCAAATCCAGGCTATATCTGATCTCGTTGCCATATAGGCTTGACGTTGACATACCATCGCGGCGTGATATACGTTAGACCATGATCCGTAATTCGCCGCCACTTGTAGAGGAGGCTGCATATCGCGCGGTCTCGCTCCAGCCCATTCCCATTCTTCGTGATATTGTTCCTGTTGGCAGCGTTTCGCATTAGAAGATGTCAGAGTCCATGCAATCATTTGTCAGCCCTTACAGGCAAGAAAAAGCCGGATTTCCCTCGCTGTCGTGTAGTCCAAACAGCCCTATGATCATGTTCAGTATTTTTGCTTGGATAGATGGAAGTCAGCCTTACTCATTTGTCAACAAATCTCCCCGGTTTCGCTCCGCAAGGCCAAGGTCGGCAATCTAACTCCACCCGTGTAAGCCTACCGCCGTTTTAATTCGCCTGTAATCATTTCAGGGTGTGTACATGCCTTAAATCGAGGGACGGCGGGGTGACCTAAATTATCAAAGTCTCCCACCAGTACTGAACACTGCATTAGTGTTTGACAGAGTCGAAACGAAGATGACAGAACGAGCAGGACTGACTATTTTGAGGGTCAAGATCAAAATGTATCAAGTCGTAGTCCCGGCTGTCACGCACGGCCGCGTCAGGGACTTGTTCCAGCATGGCCGGCCCATCTTGCGAACTCCAATCCTCCTCCATTCTCGATTGAATTCGGCTTAGTCTCGGTGGATATCGCATACCTATGCAACCTCGGATCACTGTACACACTATTAATGTCGTGTCGGTACACAAATTCTCAATGATGACCCACGGCACGCGAAAACCTTCCACAGCAATCTGCTGGGCAGTTTCTCTCCCCTGTTACCTGCTCGGCCGATAGCTTGTCGAAGATCACCTTGTTTCATCAGCTCCATAAAGAAGAAATTCGGGTTGTCATCAATTAGTGCATCCTCTAATGTTACTGGAGTGCCTCGCAACGTAGACCACCTCAGCAGCTGCACCACGTGCATCGCTCTCATCAGGCTCATCTGCCAGTTCTTCTCCGTCTTCAAATCGTCCGAAGACCAGCCATCATCGCCGATGACTGTCTTCATCACAACCCGGTTTACACCACCCTGCTTGCTAGTCACATCCAGCAAAGCCGCGATTCCGAACCCGCCGAACCCAAGTATCTTGACCAGCGAGGCACCGCGGAGCCTCCTCACGGCCGCCTGGGCAGGTGTCGCGACACCCAAAGGTGGGGATGCACCCGCGGACGGGTAATATCGTATGGGATCCCGTTCTGCCTCCCGACGGCGCTCGACGCTAGGCGACTCTATCGCTGCCTGCCCGCCCCATCGCCCGCTCCGCCGCACTGGGAGGTCACCCACCGGGAGGTTCCACTGCGGCCCTTCCCACTCGTCCCTGCGTCCCTGGCGCCAGAGCCTGAAGTATTCGTTCTCTCTGTACCGCACTCTGGCGATCTGCGACGGTGTGCGTGGGCTTGACAGGTTCCAAAAGCTGCTGGAGTTGGAGACTCTGGTACGGGTTCGCCGGTTGAATGGCGTGACTGGCACGACGCCTTGCATCTGTTGTGACCATGTAATTCGCGGCGTGGGTGGCGGGTTGCCTGCCATCTTTTGGCAAGATGTATGGGATGTTATGTAGACTATTTGTGTTTTTCAAGTCTCTCTACCGAGACGGTACCAGAATATGTGTCTTCCAAGAACGAAAGGTAACAAGTCTAGTCTAGCGCGAGTTTCGTCTCTGGCCTGGCTGGTGTTTTCCAGGCTAATTTGAACATAATCTGTTCTACTAGTCAATTGCTGTATGCTTTGCCGAAGTTGCAACTTTGCGCATGTAGCCTGGTCCTTGTGAACACTTTTGTCAAATCTTTCTATTGGAGCACAAAGCGTGAATTGGACATGCCCACCTGCTTGTAGGACCGGAAAAGGACTAGTCTGCCAACCGAGACAAAGATGACTTCCTATACACATTTGATGGTGTGCATGTTTCATGAAGAGCTGATCATGTTCAATTCACTGGATGGGCTAGCGCCCAAGTATATACATGAAATAAGAGAAGCAAAAGGCAAACCAGACTGTCCCTAGCCTGAGAGTCCTTCGTCATTTATTGCGATACTGCGTGTTAGACCGAAATGGAGTCATTGAATTCCAAGCAGCAAAGACCTATGCCGTGGCACCAGTCAGAGTCAGGGTGTAGTCTAGACCGGCATTCACATCGCTACCGATACTGAAGGGGTCATATTGGATCAGTGCAGGTGTGTTGGCAACGACGACAGACGCTTCCTCACTACTAGTAACCGAAGTCGACGCCGACCCGTTCGCGAAGTCAACGTATCGAGTGGCCCCAGAGCTTGTGTTGCGCACCGCAAGTGTGGCGGTGTACGCCCCGCTGGTAGTGACCTTGGCCGTGACGGTGACTGTTCCCGACTTCTTGAGCGGGATGATGTTGGCGCCCATGTACCGGGGCCGGCGGGCCGTCTTGACCTTGTAGACACCGCTGCCCTGGCTATCGAGGTTGGCGTAGTTGATCCCGCCGCGCTGGCTGAGGAAGACGGATTGAGCCGTTGGGTGGCCAATGTCGACGTAGGCCATGCGGGCCCAGTAGCGGCCGACGACCTTCTGGATCGTCGCGCCGGTGGAGAGCCGGGCGAAGGTGTGCAGGGGCGTCTCGTTGCTGCCCTTGCTGTACTGACGGAAGGACTCGCGGATGGTGTTGGTCCCGAGGCCGGCGAATTTGTCGAGGTTGTATGTCAGGAAGCTGAGGAATGGCCAGGCCTCATAGTAGTTTCCGGACCCGGCTGTCCCGTCGACGAGAACCTGGAAGGAATCGCCGATGACCTTGTTGAGGTTGATCTCCGTGGCGCTGGTTGACTGCCCGTACTTTGACCTGGAGCTGGCACAGAGAGGAGACGTCTTGTAGGTATCGGCCACCCAGTTGGCGACGGTCTCCCACCAAGCGCCCGTCCGGCCTTGGTCCACCCAGTTCTTCTCGTGGTAAGTCAAGCCATGTCCATACTCGTGGACGGTGACGCCTGGAACTGCAATGTAGCTGTTGACGACCTCAAGCCAGCTCATGCCGGTGCTGTAGTCGGAGTGCATCACACCAGCCGCACCGGTCAGAGTCGACACGGAGTATACGTTGACCTTGGTCCACGGCCCGTCGTTGTCGGTATTATCATTGTATGCGAGACCAGACGAGCGCCAACCCAGGGTGTCGACGAAGCAGCTGTACGCAGCTTCGAGCATGTTCAGTGAATTTGTGGCGGTCGTGCCTGTGGCTCCATACAGTCTGAAGTGCGGCGAGTCGGTGAAGGTGCTCCCCCCGGGACCGATGTTCGGGTTTGCAGTGAAGCTCGCTGGTGGTGCTGCTTGTCGCGCTGGTGTTGCAGACTTGTCGACTGGGGTTGGATCCAGTGGCAGAGCAGCGATACCGAGTGCCTGCAGCAGCGCAGCAGCTAATGCTTGTTTAGTGAACAACATGTTTGCAAGAAGAGCTCTGTGAGCTGAGATCTAAGTAGAACGAGAGATGACCTGAACCTGGAGGTATCAGCACTGAGTGTGTTCTGCCAGGGAACCGATACCCAACTTAAATACTCACCGTCTCCTCTTTGCCTCCATCGCCAAGATACTTAGGCTGGTACTGAATAGTGCTCGCAACAGATTCAGATGATACTAGGACGGTGAGCTAGTTAGCCATAAGGTTGCAGTGGAGCATCGTACCATGGTATCCTGGAGAGGGGTCGACGTATGGAGCAGCCTGTTCCACTGTTGCAACGGGCAATTTGCTGAGAAACGGCAAATTGTTTTCATTGATGGACTGAGGAGTGTAGTGGCCTCCGCTCCCGCAATGGCCAAGACTTTCATGCCATATTGGGAATGCCCCTTCCGGATGTGTCGTATTAGTGGTACCAAGTTATCACCCTCAACTTTTTGGTTGTGGATCTAAGCGATGCAACAGTAGCTACCGGTGGCCTGTCCCCTTTAATCTTTCACCAATCGCTTGTCCAGTACCGGCATGATGACTGCCAGCTAAGCGCAACCGCTCGAATAGTGGATCTTGTGAGGGAGAACGACCTGCCGTATCAAGCCCACAACAGAAGTTGCCAAGGCAGAGAATCGGAAGAATTAGAGAAGTGTTTCAACTGGCTCTTGGGCGGAAACACGCGCCAATTGCACCACGTTGTGATATTAGATCTCAACGGTGAGAAGTTGCAGGGGTCCAAGTGCGCTTGATGGGTTGGCCCTGCAATGTTAATCGCAGCTAAACATTGTATATCATATGCGCTTTATCGCCATTGTTTCTCTTTTGGCTTGCCTCAACCGTACTCGGAGCCTCCAGCGTCTTTTGTAGAGAGAACTGCCTACTCCTTGCTCATGATCAGTCACCCTGCAGGCTGAAGTAAGCTTCTGTTGCTTAAACTCCGATGTACAGCTGCAGCGCTTGCCAGGATCTGGGGGCATGCATTAGGGACCTCGGCGCCTGTTTGCCGAGCAAGGATTCGCAAGCGCAATTCTCGTCGAACATTCTGGCCTGCATCCTGTGCTCGTCAGGTTCTAGTGCGGCTGATGATTAGGCCGCTTGTGGAGCTGTCTGGCTTATGTACGGAGAACACTTCTCCGCCTCACCTTTGCTCTCCTTCAGATCACAGATACAATCTCAGACCAGCCCACCCGTTAGCACAACGTTACATAATCTTGTCTCAAATGCCATGGCCGATCCTCTTGGCACCGTGATGCAGGTGGTTGAAGTAGTTGGCAAGGTTATCGAGATCTACAAGAAGATACAGGATGCCCCAGACCAGATTCGTCACATCGGCAGGCGGATGTCGAGGTTGAACACCATACTACGCAACCTAGAGAGCTTGCTGCGCACGGACAAGGAGAACTCATTGGCCCGGCTCGGCCCGGCGCTGACCGATGAGCTCCTCGGCGTTATCAGGGATATCCGCAAGGAGAGCGAGGAGGTGCAGGTTTTGTTCGTGAAATGGGACAAGGACATCGGCCCGTGGGGCATGCAATTCCGGTTCAAATTTGCCGCGCAGGCGTACTTTGCTCTGGGCAGCAGCTCGGACAAGTTAGAAGCGCTGAGCAATCGTATCGATGAGCACCGTGAGGACCTGAGGGATCTCTTGGCAGTGATGATGGGCTCAGGCATCAACCAGCTGCTTAACGTGGGTCAGAACCCTGGTCTTGTCAGACAGCCCTCGCCCTCACCCTCGCCCCAGGCTCCCCGCACGGACTTCAGGATCATCTTCGTTGACCCTTACAATGTCGCCCGGAGCATCGTCGCAGAGGCCTACACGAGTCTACTCCGGGAGTGGACTCTCCGGACGGGAGGCCAGTGGAGGATCAAGTCGGCTCACTCGGCCGGATTTTTCGTTCGCTCCCGCAGCGAAGTTGTCGACACGATCGACAGCATGAAGGTGCTGTACCCGAGCTACAAGCTAGACCTCAAGGACGGCCACTCACTGCCGCCGCCGACACCACTTGCGGCGCTTTTCGAGAACCGGTTGTTCAATTACCCATACAAGCAAGACATCAAGAAAGAGATGGAAACTAGACGTTCCCGGGGCTTGACTAAGACGATGTTCAAGACGTATGACTACGTCCTTGTCTTCACGGACCGGGAGGAAGACAACTTGCTTCGACTACGGAAGCTTCTGCTGGACAGCAATGGCAAGGACACAGCCACGGCGACGAGGAAGGGTAAGGTTATGCACCTGGGAAGGTATCTCACGACGGATGGGGCCCGGAAGGAAATAGTGGCGCCAAAGAATGATGGTGACCGAGATCAATGGAACGCAAAGGTCGGGCAGATTAAGATTGCCATCAAGGCGTTTCTGAAAGGGGAGATGGATTGGAAGCAGCCACCCAAGGGTGCAGCCCAGAGTTGATGTTGGAGCCGGGATCACAATACGTTTGCATAAACTACAGCAAGCGTCTTGTTTATGAGGGCAAGGTTTGGGGCGCCTGGGCCTTATACCTTTCAGCGAGCCTCGAGAAGGACTGGAAAATTATGACTCGCTACATGATGAAGGGGAGAGGGTAAACCACCAGCCGGTGACTAGAATACTGTCGTATCAGTCGAGCCGTATGGCTGCCTCAAGATAGCAAATAACTATCCGGTATTGACTGACCAGGAAAAAAAGGATTCTAAGATGAGATTGCAATCCTACTAAAATAGCTGTACGAGTCTCGAGATACTAGTCGTACTACTTGACGTGGTCGACTGCTCTTTACTCACCCCCTTTGGGTGCTCAGCTTCAAATTGACTGGCTATGGTGTCCCTTCAATTCTTGACGACTCTCCCCCGCTTCTGAGACGAGTCCTCTCGTACCCCGGATTTACAGTGGACGTGGTCGCAGGGATACAGCTGTGACGAGTTGTTGCTTCGAGGTCGGACTTGCATATGGCAAGACAACGAGTAATTGAATTCAGAGTCAGCAATTACTTTGACTTCAAATACAGCGTACGGAGAGTATCATAAATCCGAGTTTCTGACATGCATATCAGTCAGCACCAGACGCATAAGTCTTGGAGAAGCCCCAAGGCCAATTGTTCGGCTCCGGGACCTATTAAAGTCGCCGAGTGGTAGACCTCCTCCGCACCACAGGTTCTCCATCTTGACGTGCGGCCGAGCTTCACGAGGTCACATGCGGCCCCTCAGCTGGGTGAAACGCATTGACTGGGTGCCAGTGACGTCCAAACCAGGAACAACTATCTCCCAGGTACGACGGTACAAAAGCTAGATAAACTTCGACTTCCCCTCCAATCCGCGAATTGGATGAAGCCTTCCCCGACGAAACACAACCAAACATTAGTCCACAGAGAGAATTGATATTGCAAGAGAAGAAGCAGGTGCATGTCAGAAGTGCATCATGGCTTCAGCAAATTTTCCCGTTATGCTTGGGCAGAACCTGCCGGGCTGGGCTTTCGCGGCATTACTAGCAACGGTGATCATCGTCGTGACCCGGCTGGGCTCTCAACCAGATATCAGCAAATTCCCTCTACTTGGAAAGCAGTATGGTAACAGGCGTAAACGCGCGGAGGCGTTCTTGTATCAGCCGGTGAAGCTGTATGAGGAAGGTTACAGTCGCTTTAAGAACCAAGTGTACCGCCTGACGATGCCTGATGGTTGGTGGCCTACTACGTCACGGCACAATGCCCGCATCTATCCAGCTTGCTGACTTTCATGCGATGCAGGCGACCATCTCATCGTGCCGAATGCGTACTTGGATGAGTTGAGGACACGGTCGGATGACGAAATTGATGTCTTGAAATCATTCACAGATGCAAGTGGTTTCGGACCTTTCATTAATCTCTTCGACTAACCCCGTGCACGACAGACGTTCGCAAATGACCACATCAAGCTGTTTCCACCGAAGGACAGGACGGAAGTGGCCAACAGCGTTGTGAAGGTCGAATTGACCAGGAGCCTGAGTGAGACCGCATAAAAAGAAGATGTGCACTGCGGGCCGGTAACTAATGGCCGTATCAGGCCGACTAAACCCCAGGCTCTCAGCCCAAGTCGAAAACACAATCAACTCCGAGCTCCCACCCTGCAATGACTGGACGCCTCTCACCATCTTCCCAATCCTCCTGCGCGTCGTAGCAATCGTCTCAGGCGACATCTTCGTCGGGCCAGACTACTGCCGGCACGAGGTCTACCTCGCCTCAGCTATCGACTTCACCAACGACATCACCGCAGGCGCAGCGCAGATCAAGCGGTGGCCCAAGTTTATGAGGTCCCTTGTTGTGAAGCTGAAGCTGGCGCCCGCAGTCACCCGGGGCCAGGAGCACAGGCGCCGGATGCGGGAGTTCCTGGAGCCCATGGTGGCGAAGAGGAGGCAGCTCATGAAGGAGGGACACCCTGTGCCGGATGACTTGCTGCAGTGGATGGTTGAGAAGACGGCTGAGCATGGGATTACTGATGTTGGGCACCTGACTGACATGCAGCTTCTGCTCACTCTAGCTGCGATCCATACCACGACTCTGGCTGCGACGGCGATGTTGTACGACCTTGCTGTGCGGCCGGAGGTGGTGCAGGATATTCGCAAGGAGATTGCCTCTGTTCTGGAGGAGACGAATGGTGTCATGACTTCGCAGGCGCTGTTTAACATGAAGCTTCTGGATAGCTTCATGCGTGAGAGCCAACGGTTCAGTCCGCCTTTTGTTGGTAGGTCTTCTTTTTCCACAACAACATGGCCTGGTCCAATGGATATACGCAGACGAACTAACAACAACAGACTCGTTTCGCCGCTACGTCTACAAACCCATAACCCTCAAGGACGGAACCCACATCCCAGCAGGTACCTACATCGAGACGCCCAGTCTCGCGGTGCTGCACGACCCAGCCCACTACCCGGACCCAGAGGTGTTCAACCCGTACCGGTTCTACGACCTGCGCACCAAGGACGAGACGCCCGACCCCAACGGCTTCCGCACGCGCGAGTCATACCAGTTCGTCAGCGTCACCAAGGAGAACACGAGCTTCGGGTTCGGCAAGCACGCGTGCCCGGGGCGGTTCTTCGCCGCCAACGAGATCAAGCTCATCATGGCGCGGATCCTGCTGCAGTTTGACGTGCGGTTCCCCGAGGGCGTCAAGGAGAGATATCCTAACTTCTACTCCGGGAGCGTGAGCGGGCCGGATCCTACTGGTGTGGTTGAGTTTAGGCGGATTGAAGTATGAGGGGGGCAATTTAGTTGGCCAGATACACCTGTTATGGCTAGCGACGATCAGGCAACAATGGCAATACATATACACTGTGATCATTTCTTTTCTACGATTATCTCAAAATTCTCCTACTAGCATCTACATCAAACTAGGAAAATTATCAGACCCAGTGGCACAGCTAATGCCAAGAAGGAAGACCTACCAAGGGCGTGTGCGCTACTCTCCTCTCCATCTCCAGACCCGCTGCCGCTCCCACTGCTACCCCCTCCACTCGTGCTGTTGGCACCGCCGTACGCAATCTTGAACACCCAGGCATATTCATCTGCGTTCCTCACGTCCTCACTGATAGTCAGCGTCAACTTGCCACCGGAGAGCTCACTAGGGACGACAGTGCCGGATGCGTTGCCCCCGACGACGGTCACCTCGTCGCCCTCGACATATGGCACGGGCGAGGTGAGGACCAGAGTGTCGTTCGGCGCATAGAGGGTGCTGATGTAGAAAGCATCGGGGGTCTGTGTGAACCGCACGGTGTCGCCCTCTTCTGGGGTGATGGACCAGTAGGTGGTGTTAAAGATGGCCTCGCCGTGTGACTTGATCCAGACGCCTGCCGCGCGAAGGTTTCGCTGTGAAACGTCCACGATGATTCCTGGAAGAGATGTTAGACTCTCATGAAATGCGGACTAATGGGAATGTACTGGTCATAATGCTCACCTTCGGCAGTGGGTCCCACATCGAGGAGGAAGTTGCCATTCTTGCTGACAATATCCACCAGACTCGTCACGATTCCCTGGGCAGTCAGATACTTGTCGTCCGGAGTCGCCCTGTTATACCCGTAGCTGAAGGGATCCATCCCCAGGTTCGACTCCCACTTCCGCACCTGCACCGCCTCATACCTCGCATACTCAGGCGTATCGAAATCACCAGGCGTGCCGCACCGGTTGTTGGTCAGGACCTGCTTTCCCTGCCTAGCCGCAGCATTGAAGTATTCCGCCGCAAACTCCGCCGTGCGGTTCGGACCGCCAATGTCACACCACATGACCTCGGTGCCCATGTTGGCAAGGGTCCGCATCTCAGGCAGGATCTTGTCAGAGACGTAGTCATTGAGCGGCACATACCCCGTATAGGGCAGCGTCTCGTTCGTGTACGGGTTCGTGGCGTTCCCACCGGGCCAGCTCGCGAAGCCCAGGCTGCGGTAGTCCGGGTGGAACCACTCGGGCAGGCTGTAGTAGGTGGCCCTGTGCAGCTGCGGCTGGTACTGCTCCGCGGCGTCGAAGATCTCCTGGAGCAGGTTGCGGTGCGGGAACTGCGCGACGCTCGTGCGCTCCGTGACGTTGGCCGGCAGGTCGAAGATGGCGTAGCCGTCGTGGTGCTTGGACACCTGGACAAAGTAGTTTGCGCCCGCGTCGGCGAACAGGTCGACCCACTCCTTGGGGTCGAACTGCGACGCCGTGAAGTTGGCGATGAAGTCGTCGTAGACCACGTCGGGCCCGTAGGTTGCGAGGTGGTACTCGTACGTCCGGTCGCGCGTGCTGTTGGGCCCCGAGTTCATCCACCACCAGTACCACTCGGCGTAGGACTCGTTGTCGCCTGAGTTGCCCCAGCCGGGAACGGCGTAGACGCCCCAGTGGATAAAGATGCCGTACTTGGCGTTGTTGAACCATGGTGGGGACTCGTGCGCGTAGATGCTCTCGTAGGTGGGCTCGAAATCACGGATGCCGTATGTGGCGTTGAAGGTGTAGTTTGTGGACACGCCGGTGCCAGAGATGACCAAGGTGGCTGTGCCATCGGTCCCTTCTGCCACGCCATCCGCATTGACAACACCGATTTGAACACGAGCCTGGTCTCCGGGTCGCAGTCGGTTGATGTATCCCGGCTGGACTGTCTGCACACCGTCGGACTCGATCGACACAGTGACGCTCTGGTTGGCGAGGACCCAGTCAGTCCCGACGTTGTTGATGATGGCCTCGAATATCTGAGTCTTGTTGGTACCCTCGAACCACGTGTTGGTGCTCCGGGCCAGCTCCACGTTCAAGCTCAGTCCATCCTCGTCAGTCGGGATCAACGACACCGCGAAGACGTGCAGCCTCGTCTGTTCCGCGCCACCACCCGGACCATTTCCAGCCCCGGAACTCACGTTCGGCAGCTGCAGGCTCGTCAGCTCCTTGGAACTATCGAGCCAGGTGACAGTCCGGAAGATCATGGACCGGTTGTAGTCCACCGTCTCGTTCGTGAGGTGGTAAGGGAAGATGATGTCGCCGCCATACGGGTACGGCCATGCCCAGAACGGGTCAACCAGCACTGCACCGCTTGTCGTCGAGCCGTCCGCATACGTGGCATTGACAGAGCCTGTAGCGATAGCGCTCTCCGCCGCGGCAAGCATGTGCACGCCGATGTAACGGCCGCTCGTGATGTTGAGCGTCTGGCCTTCGGCGAGGACATTGTCGTTGCCATTGTTTTCTTGGTACTGCGGGAAGATGAAGTCCACGCCTCCGTAGGTGAAGTTCTCAGCTGGGAGGAATTCGGCCGGATAGCTGGCGCCGGTGCCGTCAAAGTCCGCGTCGTTGGGGTTCTTGCCGAACCCTCTGTTATTGCGGAGGCTGGAGATGTCAACCGGCAAGGATGAGATGCTCCCAGCGACCCCAGGGCTGTTCTTGGGGTTCACGACAAGAGACGCGTCGAGCTCTTGACCGAGGACGACACCTAGCCCGGCAGCAGCGGCCAATGTAGACAGTGAGCCCCTCATCTTGATCTATTCAGGTCATGCCCGACACTGCGGCAGAAGGCGATGATGAGGTGCGGAATGGCGGGGCTTGGGGGATGACAGAGTTGCCTTTTTTATACGTGACCATTCGAGCATGGCGTGTCGCGTAGTTCATCGTGAACCAACGATGAGCCCCTCGCATACGCAGAAGGTGACATATCTTTTATTGACCCGTCGGGAAAATGTTGATCGCCCGGGTATCGTGAGGCCTAGCGACGCGCAACGTTCCTCGCTATGATGGCACGATGGTTACTTGGTAGGGATTGGGCCTTCTCCTCAGTAGCAATCATCTCCGCATCCGTCCTGGCGCTGGGGAACCTTGTTGCTGTGGTGTTGTTGATGCGGGGAATACTCCACTTTGGAAGCTGTTAGAAGCAGAGTTCGGATGTTATTATCCCATGTTATCTGATCTATTTTACGGGTATAACCGATGCTGGCAATGGTATCCCATGGCTTGGCATTATCTTGAGCAAGATCGATTGTAGCAGGGGCGAAGTGTCCCGAGGTCTTGCATCCGAGCAAATCGAGCACGGAGATTCCTATACAACTAGCACGAGTAACAGCTAACAGAAGCAACCATTCAATGCAGGTGAATGCAATAGGACGCTTGCTAAACATTAATCATAAAGCTGACAATACCAATACTACCTCCATCCCTGCACTCCTACATACGCCGTACCAGCTGTTGCCAGTCGTCGCCGGCGTGCCCCGATCACACACTGAAAGCCTTCTTCACAGCCTTCAAAGTCCGACCCTGTGCCATCATAGCGCTCTCTCCATCATAGACATCCAGGTCCCGCTCCGCAAATCCAGGCTCAGCATCATACTTGTAGCACGGATAAGCAAAGTCCTCCAGCTTCTTTCCCTTCCCCGGTTTGTCTTTGAGGTCGTGGCGAACCACCTTGCGCTTCCCCTCGACTCCGGCCAGCTGGCTGTGATGAACCTCACCTACCTCGTCTCCAGCTAGGTGCACGACGACCTTCATGGTGGAAGGGAACGCCGCTCGGGGGTCGGGGATAATGTTAGGGTAGTACGCGACGAGGACGCCCAGTTTGTTATCGTGGTTGTTGTCTATGATGTGGAAGTGTTCTAGACAGGCCCCAGCGGCGTCCCCAAACGCTGGTTTGAGTTGTCAGCTCCTGATCGTGGAAGATCAATATGTGGGATGCTTGGTCTCATATCTAGGACGCAGTAACTGCACTGACAGTGTGGCCCATTTTGAGTATTAGGGACGATGCATCAACGTAATGACACCTACCGATGATTCCAAAGGTCTCACCAAGCTCCAGCGGTTTCGAGAAGAGCGACTCCAACTTTTTCGTGTACGACGCGCCACCCTTGCCCATGGAGAAGTACTCGACAGTGAAGCCCGCATTTTGCCATTCCGATAAAGTCGCAGAATCAAACTGATCGTCCTCGGCGGTGAAATACAGTCTCGGCGGCGAGTGGAACGTTTTCCGGAAATCATGAGACAGGAAGCCCGGGTCGCGGATGTTTGTGCCGTGCTGCGAGACCAGCACGGCGTTGCGCTGGCCCTGCTCCCCCCGGTTGGCCAACACGGTGTTGGTGAGATTAGTGGCGATGTTCGTGAGATCTGAGTTCATATTGATTATTCGTAAACTGTAGACTTGAACTAATATCGTGCAAGTCTTGAGTGTTGAATTTCCTAGATCCAACGATCAAGGTCAGGTCCGGGATGTATGGCCATGAGCCCGCCTCTCATGATGAATGACATCACACCCGGGTAGCCGCATGACATCAATTGCTGACCCACTTTCAAGTTCTCTGTTGGGGTAAATCAGCGTATATATACATAGAAACTGACAGCATTCGCGTCTTGCATTCCTCTCTAAATCATTTCTGTTCCTTGGGATTTGTAATCGTCTTCAAGACGGAATATAGCGTAATCAATCCCCCATTGCCCAGTGCACGCAGTTGATCTACTGGCTGGACTCTGGGTAACCCGCTAGCTATGCGCCTGCATACATATCTACACGTTTCTGTTGCATTCACCACCTTCATATCAAGAAAGAAAGAAAAATGTAGAGAAGGGATACCGGGTTTTGCATATGAGGACTAAGTATCAAGAACTATGCTAAGTCGACTTTCCATGGAGCTGTCCAAGTGCCGGTCTGCTGTGGCCCCCGGAATAAGTGGCACTTATTTGTAACCTCAATTTCTGCCAATTTTCTTGTTCGAGGATGTTCACACCTCCAAGGTTGCATGTGGAACCCTTCCCCGTACATTCGAAAATGATCCTTTGTTGCCGCATACAATGAGTATGTTTTTCGCCATCATAGTCAGCATCCTCTTTCTAGCTCGGGAGAAGTTAGGTGGGACTTCTCAACAGTGGGCTCAAGGGACTTGAATAATTTTTGTCTCACCATAGGTGATATGGAGTCTCGTCGTCACAGTGCTTTGAATGCAATGTCGAGATGCATTCTGGTCCACCCTGTTTTCCCACCTGTCATGCATCTGGTCCCTGCTAACTCAATGTCTATGAAACTTGTCTTTTTGATCTTTTCCGGCTGATGACCTATCTTCTTGAAACGGCGGCAGTCTGGCCGATGTGCGAGATACAAGCTTCTCAACGTGCCTACATAGCTTAGTAGGAGTTTGACATGGGTTAAGAAAGGTGGGACCGTGGGGTGCAGGCGGTGGGATCCTACGAGAAAGGATTTGCTGGACCCAACGAAACGAGTGCCGCACGCAAGGGGGAGTATGCTACTTTTCGGACAGGAGATCAGTATCTTAACCAGACCCTTATTCTGTCTCTTCGTGGTCTAGAACAGAGGCTTAGGTGCCAGACGGATGCCAAGCAATCATCCCCGGTAAGACCTGATTTGACAGCGTTGCATCGTGAAATGCGGCTCCGGACCAAGCTCGCGGTGCATCTTCCGCTTCGGGCGTAGGCCTTGGCTAGCGTTATGTTCCGAACGATCCCCTACTGGATTTGGCTGATTGGTACAGCCCGATCTTGCCATGTGGCAAGGCAGAATATGAAAGCTGTTATCAGACCACAACTGGACCAGGCTACCGTCAATCCTACGTCTAGCTCACCGAGAGATCCACATGAAGCCCACATAGACCCGACCAAACACGCGCTCCGTCGCCTATGAGGCACTTCAAACACTGCAGCATGGAATATGGATCACGGTCCAGTTCTCCTAGTGGGACCCATCCCACCCAGGATTCCTTGCCCGGACCGAGGCATCCATATGTTGTGGAATTCAGGCGATTGCCTAGTCTCCCTGAGTTTTAAAAGCTTCTTGGTGAAGCTTGAGGCCCTCAGCTATCTCATTCCTCAAGTCCTCATCCGACAAGCCTCAGGCCAACCCAAAGACAGCCACGCACGAGTCCAAGCAGTCCGAAGAAACCGCAAACATGGCGCCTGTCAGCAACAAGTCCCTCATCTTCAAGAAGATCCCTGAGGGGATGATCCAGAAGGATGTGGATATGGCCCTCGAGGACAAGCCGCTCGAGCTCACGCCACCGCCCAAGGGCATCGTGGCTAAGACACTGGTGCTCGGCTTCGACCCTCACATGCGCGACCGTATGAAGGGTCCCACATTTGAGAGCTACGTCCCGGGTTACGTGGAAGAGCAGCCCATCCAGGGCTTCACTGTCGCCCAGGTGGTCAAGAGCGACAATGAGGAGTACCCAGTTGGTCAGCTGCTTGCCGGTGTCCTGCCTTTCTGCGAGTACAATGTCGTGCCAATCGAGGTCAGTCTGCACCTTCTAAATAGGTACTCTTTTGTAGCACGCCCTAACTGACATTATGTTGCAGTACCTCGAGTTCAAGTCCCAAGCCTCCCACATGATCTGGAAGGTGGACAACAAGTACAACATCGACCTCGGCAACTGGGTAGGCGCCCTGGGCCTCGCGGGCCAGACAGCCTGGAACTCCTTCTACGGCCTCGTCAAGCCCAAGAAGGGCGAGACGATCTGGGTCAACGCGGCCTCGTCGACGGTCGGCGAGATCGTCGTGCAGCTGGCCAAGAAGGAAGGGATGCGCGTCATCGGCAGCGTCAGCTCGGACGAGAAGGCCGAGTACGTCAAGTCGCTCGGCGCCGACGAGTGCTTCAACTACACCAAGGAGAGCTGCGACGCGGCGCTCAAGCGCCTCGCGCCCGAGGGGCTGGACGTGGTCTACGAGAACGTCGGCGGCGACCACTTCCAGGCCGCGCTGACCAACATGAAGTGGTTCGGCCGCATCATCGTGTGCGGCATGGTCTCCGAGTACAACAAGCCGCCATCGGAGCAGTTCGGCGTCACCAACCTCGCCGAGATCTTCCGCCGCCGCATCACCATCCAGGGCTTCGTCTTCTGGGACCACAACATCTACACCGAGAACATCGGCAAGTTCTGGGAGCTCATGCCCAAGTGGATCGCCGAGGGGTCTGTCAAGGCCCGCGCTACAAAGTTTGAGGGCATCGAGTCGGCCCAAGATGCGTTCTTGTCGCTGTTCACTGGCAAGACCTTCGGAAAGGCCACTGTCCAGGTTGCTGAGCCTTCGACATAAGGGGTCTATCGAATTAGGTCTATAGAGTCTACCTAGGTACATAAAGGTAAGACAAAATATTAGTAAAAGCGTTCCTCTAAGCTGCTTCCTATTACCCGTATTATTCTCATGTCTAGACTTTTGATCCACTGCCGCCCATGGAAGCTGTGAGAAAGGAATGTTGTTGTCAGTTCTGATGATGAGGGCCGCTTTATTCCTCTGTCTCCTCCGACTCGTCATAACCCTCCTCCTCAGACTCTTCATAATCCGTGCCGTTCGAATCCTCGAACTCCGACTCCCCGCAAGCAGTACCAACACAGCACGAGATTGTGCCGCTCTGGCAATGGCCCATGCTCATGGCGGCGTGGTCGTTGGGGAACGTGTACGCCAAACCCTGGCACGGCTTGAAGAATTCGTCAGCAGAGGTAGCCTCCATGTCGTCTCGGAGGGGGTTGAGAGCGGCATTAGCTGCACTTTGACCGTCGCGTGTCTGAAGCCCGTCCTCGGTGTAGTCGTCATCGTCGGTACTGGAGGAGTAGTCGAAGAGGTCCTTGTTGCAGCCCGTCACCCGCTCGCCGTTGCACTCACACGTGATTGGGACGGTGAATCCATTGACGTGGGAGACGTCCACGCCCACGACGGCGAATTCATTGTTAGGGCCCGGGGGACTTTGACGTAGTCAGCCATGAATTCAGGTCCGATCAGTCAGATCTCGATGGCTTACACTGCGAAAGAAGCTTCTATGAGCGTCACATCTCCATTTACAGACATATTGGCTCTGTTCAGGGCGACATTTCCGGCCCAGCCAGTTGGCACAGCAAAAGAGGTAGTCGATCCATCGGGAATTACACCGGCCGGGATAGGACCGCCGACTGGCGTTGGAACACCTTCGTTGCTGGCATGGGCTGTAGTGATTTCTTGACCTGTTGGCCTTGTTAACCTTCTGCTCACACAGGAGTAGCTCAAGCGCAGGATACATCGCCTGGGTTGCACTCACCGTATGAGTTGGTGATCTCAATCGTAAGATACTCTGGAGGCGCATCCATTGTTCGTTTCTGCAGACGCCCACTGATCGATGAGATCCGGACCGCTTCAGTAGGGCCAGTTCCAACAGTGGAACTGAGCACGGTTGTTTGAGGTGTGAGGGCCTCGGTATGATGAGAGGTGCCAACACTCGTTGTCAGTTGAGGTGCTGCGAGAGCTGAGCCGGTGAAGGCGGCAATATAAAGAATGGTATTCTTGTTGAAGGGGGCCATTTTGCGATTTTGGGGGTACTGAACGAATGTTGTGAAGCCAGATCTAATGTAGAAGCACGTGGTGAGAAGATCGACTTTGCTCACTGGAAAAGCGTTTCCATTGGGCTTGGAGCGGCTTTAAATACTTCTTCAGCATACGCTGTCATCTTCTGTTCAAATTGGTATACCTAGTGTTTCTGAACGGTCAGATGATACATGTGTTTACGCCGTCTGTCACAGATGCTAATAAGTACTCTTTTGCCGTCGAGGAGAATCGGCTGTCATTCTACCAGCCCTTCAAGGGGGTCTCTACTCGCTACTATTTCTGAGTACCTAGGGAACTACCGTCTTTCATCTCAAAGCCATTGTTAGGGAGGTACATGGGTCCAGGCGAGTCTTCTTCACATATGATCGTATTGGACCTAGCAAGGCTACCAGCCCTGAGCCCAAGATATCGACGAACCTTTACGGTCACAAGATGTACCGGTATGGACCGGTTCGAGACCGCGCAAGACGCGCCTCTTCTAGTCCGAAATTGGAGCTCAGTTGTTGCAAAGGTTGTATAATGAAAACCAGAGCAAAGAAATCCATTGAAATTGCATGCATACTTAATTCAAACCAGTCTCCGCCCTGAGTACAGATATGATGGTACCAACGAGCCGTTGCTGTTCATGTGCGATAATTCCCTCATCGGTGCCAACGAGGACAGTGCACCTGTCAAGTGAGAACGGGCGGCACGGACCGCGGACTAGTGAATGGTACCTGGACGGTTTGTCCACGACGCTGCAGTCCCTGGAAGTAGTGGTGGGTTCCCATACTGGTTGTGGCATTGCGTCGCGGAACGACGGGGGTGTCGCGTGAGTAACAGAACGCATTGTTTGCTGGACTTGTGCACTTCATTATACTTCATCGGTAGGCGGAATGAACATGACAATATGTTCTCAATATTCGAACTGGAAAAGTATGGGACAGAATGAGTGGACAGGTCTCGATGCTGGTCACTGATCGTACACGTATTCTGGAGGTGAGGACAGATTACATAGCGTTACAATCCTGTCAGGCTCTAGTTCATCGAAGAATGCGTAACCCCTAGGTAATGGGAGTTCAATCAGAAATGTTGAGAATGCCATAAGCAAGGCTCGAATCCTGATCCAAGAGCATCTATCCCCTAATGAACTCTGACGCAACAGACTTTTTGTTGACATTCGTTGACCGCCATCGAGATCCCTGGATGCACCCGAGCGGTTCCAAGCTTGAGAGCTTCAGCCCTAAGATCCAGGACCGATGATATGCCGGCGTCTCACTTTACATCATATTTCCTGAATGCGCGCCAATTATATAGGCCGCGCAAGATGTTCAGGCCCAGACCTCTGGATCGTCAACAATTAAGTGGCCTAGTCCAAAGCGGCTCTACTACCATCGGAGCGCGGCCAACGGTTAGGGCAGGCCGCGTGTCACCAAGACTATGGCACTAACAGGTATGGGGGCAATCATTCACAAAATCTGGTAATATTACTTGTAGGTTGGAGTCTTTGGAGACACGTTTCTGGCCGGCGGTAAGCGCTGTCGCTTGTACCGCTGGCAACAAATTTCGATTCTATTCTCTCGATTTCTTCTCGATCAACCGTCAAGTACCTCTCTCAAATTGATGCGATTAGTAAAGAACACGCGAACAGAGCTTCACGGTCCATCAAGCCTCACCCTCTATAATCCCCGATGTGGGGCTGTAAGGTGGGTCATGTTGGCCATAGAATTAATGGTCATTGATGGTCATTCCACTCAGAGGGCAGTGGAAACCGAGTTTGAGCTTTTGCCGAGATAATTCAACATGTGAAGATTCACGCTCAGTCATCTCGCCCCAACTCTGGGTGGAATTGTCCGATATCCCCGTTTGCTGGTCGGCTAGGTTCGGAATAGGCAATCTAGCATGAGTTTGCGTGTTTCGATCCATGGATTCATTCACCCATCGCGTAAAAAACCAAAGAGACGCAGCAGTTTCGCCAGAAAAGGCAGCAAAGAAGTTTGCATAGAGCGGAATGACAGGCTGTACGTAGGAAGGTGTGAGAAGGTCCGTTGTGGTAGGTAACGAGCACGAAGCACCACGTTTGTATTATCAATAGAGATTACGATATCTCTCAATTAGATACCTAGATATATATATATATGAATGTCGTTTTGTGAATGTAGTGCTTCTCGCTCACGGAGGGGCGGGTGGGATGAAGACATGTTCGTGGGTGCTGGTTGGGCACCTGTCTGGTCGCCGTGGGTTTAAAACTCCCAGCCAGTCGATTTGATCCGGATCCTTTCCCAATTCTCCCATGTGCAGGCGGCGTATTAATTCACAAGGATGAAACCAGACCCAATGCTGTTGGAACCAAAACGTTGGAAGGGTCTCGTTGCGGGCCGCGTGGGTGCGACCTTCTATGGCCCGGCCCGAGAGGTCGACCATGAGCAGGGGCAACTCATCACCTGCGCAGCGGCACAAGTGGCCAATTACATTTGACCACCATGTGAAACAGGTACGTTGTGGTTGCGACCGCGTCATTGGGTTTCGGGTGGCACGGAAATAATCACTCAGGAGGTATCAGTACAACGGACGCATGAGTGTTAGTATATAAGGCGCAGTTTGCCCCATCGCGGTACAGCAGGAGCAGTTTTGAGTAAATCTCTACTATTTCCTCGGAAGTTTTGCAGTGGACTTGGCTTATGGTGTTTACAGCCACGAAGACTGCAACGTCGTCATAAGAAGACAATTCACTAGAACCAGCCAGTCATGAACACGTTACCTCAACGGCCGCCATCGCCACCAGACAGCGACAAGGAAAGCTGTCTGACGACAGATACAAGTACTTCCACTGTGGCTAGGGTTGTCTGCGGTCGACTAATACGGCAAAACGAGTACTTCGTTCCACATGATGGCATCAACGGCGAGGTTCTGGCGGAAGAACTTCCTTTGTTTCTCGGCAACGACGCCTCACAGAGGCCAGGAGCATATGAAGACGAGCAAACAGGCCGGCTCATCCATGGCTACTATATCACAGCATATAGAAACCTTACTACGGCCATGCTGGTCGACATCAGAGCCGAGTCGGCCAAACGAGAACAGGACTCGGCGCAGGCCCTGAAAACCGCCCAACCCACGGATTGCACGGCAGCTCAAAAGGTCCAGCAGTGGCGAGCTCGCACTCCACCTGGCGAGTCGATACATGAAGCCTAGAATCACATATTTCTCGAACAAATTATCGAGGTACAAGAGAGATAAAATTCATAGTGATTTCGAGACGCCTTGGAGCGGTTTGTCTTCAGTCTCGGTGCACATTATGGGTCGCGTGGGGTGCCTGATTCATATACAATTTGTTCACAGGCATGTCAAAACAGGAATATACTAGTAGCTTCATGAGTTGGAGCGAGCTATGTTGAGAATCTTACTTTCGGAGTTACTACTCAAATTCAACTTTGATCTCAGTCGTCTGAACCACAACAAACTGACCAGCAGCTCCACGATGTATCGAACAAGCTTTATCGCCCTGGCCACCCTCCAGAACACTGCTCAAACTCCACGCGTCGCGATCGCTGTCATCACTGCTGGCCTCCTTCGAGTCCCTTGTAGAACTTGGCTTGACATAAAAGAAGCGTTTCTTAGCACCCTTCTTGCTGTTATCGTGCTTCGATATGGTCTCAATCACCGGCTTCTCCTCACCGTCATATATTGAGTCAGTCGTAGTGCCTGCGTAGCTGTTCTTTCGGCTCCACAGGAAGTCCTCGAGCTGTTGGCTTAAGTTTGGGTAGTTGTGGCTGGGTGCTGGACGAGTGATTCTCGGGATTGATATCGATGATTTTGGTGTCGAGTCTCCCAACACGCCAGACTCGTAATTTGTGGATTTCTCAATATAAAACTTTGGAGTCATGTCTGAGGGGTCAGTCTTCCAGTAATGTGCGGCGTTACCCATCGGGGCAGGAAGAGCGAGTGGGTCGGCACAGCTTAAAGTGGATGTCGTCCCCGTGGCTTTCGAGGACTCCGCGGACTTTGAAGTGCCAAAACCGTTCCATTTGAATAAAGACCATCGTGATTGTCTGGAGTTATCATCCCAGAAATCAAAGTTTGATCCTTGTGATTCCGACTGATCAGAGAGTCGCCGCTGCGTAAAATGCTTGAAATCCGTTAGGAGCACCCGAAGAGCTGGGATGGAAGCTCCCACGATAGTGATGGCTGGCTCAGCAGCCCCTAAGATGACGAGACTAGCCCCTGTATCTGCATGATCATTAGCAGGAAACAACCTTTTACTACAGACTGTAGGGACTCCTCGTCACATACAAGTCTCATCAAAAAGCGAAATCTGTGGTATCTGAGAGCACTTAGCAAAAGCCGCAGCGCCGGCGCACAAACCCATGCTCATCGCGACGAGCACGCCAATCTTCTCCTTACGCTCCATTCGGGTCTCCCATATTATCCTCCATGGCAGAACTGCCATGGTGACATCCATGCAGCCCGAATACGCTCCAGCAACGATACCGAACTTGACAGCGACATCAGGGCTCCAGCAGGTGCCGTCGGTGAATATTTCCCAGTGCTTCCGGGAGGGCTGACACTCGACCCATGAATATAGTGCATCGCAAAACATTAGTATGTTCATCGAGATCATGATGACCCAGACGAGGGCCCGGGTCTTTTCATAGCCGGCTTGTGTCAGTCTGAGTAATGTCAGGCCGAATGATGTTTTCGACCATACGGCCGAGAGCGTGCTAAAGGTTGTGCTCAGTGAGCCGAGTAGCAACAATTTCTCCCGGTTGTCAAAGGCGATTTCTAGCAGATGCATACCGAAACCGAGACTGACGCTGAGGGTCATTGTAATCGAGTTGGCAAGCAGAAGGACCTAACGTTATAGACAATACATTAGCAACCAGAATCTAGACTTGACAATTTGCAGGTCCTACCCATGACAAGATCAAGATCCAATCGTCCCACCACAGGTCCTTGTGTCTGTAGGACTTGCAGTACAACCGCAGGCTCAAAAACAGGGCGGATACGCATGTCAACATCCAGAGCGCAATGTTGATCTCCGGACCCCTGTTGCCTCCCGATTCATGCAAATCCCTTGCCTGGAGTTGGGACACATGTTGATGAGCGGCGCTTAGCATGTGATCGCCCAAGGCTACTAGCTGCATCGGGGCTTCGTGACGTGATGGTGTCAACACAGAGGGTCGTGCGGGCGTGCGTGCAGGCTGCTAATGGTGAGGTTAGGGTTTCCCACGGCCCATTTTCATAGTTGTTCCGTGCTCTCAGTCAGTTTTCACATTGCTGTCATGGTATGTTGCATGAGAGTAAGCCCATGCTTCAGCGACGTCTGGCAGCGACGGGTTGAACTGCATGGGACAACACGGATATTTACGCAGAATCATTGCAAGTGCAAAATTCGCCTCCTTCGATCACAAGACTGGAATTAAACCATGCGTATTTGGGAAAAAGCACACCACGATTTTGTTCCAGCCAGTAAAGCTGACCTCCGGCTGACAGGGACTGACCCTGGGGCTGACGCTGCTGACAGCCGGCGCTGACGGGACGGGCCTCATTGTGACAATTCAAACACGGTTTGCAAGGCGTTCTAGAAAGATGCAGAGAATTTTTAATGTTACATTGGGTCCAAAAGGTCCTGTATTGTTGACATGAATTGGCACTACTTGAGACCGGAGCTGTTTATCGATGTGAACTGTGGCACCACTCTCAGACAAGTGTTCCGGATGTGATGCACGAACAAATATTGCAATCCGTGCCGACTCCGAAAATTGTGGAACACCCAGACCATTTTCTATTCTCTGATCTTGCAACACAATTAACCTACTCTTGCGAATTCCGGTGTATATGTAGAAGGGATTCACAAAAACGAGCATACGGGATAGAAGCGAAATATTCGTAGCTGTGAAAGAAAGATGCCTTATCATGTAGAGGTGAATTACTTCGACTTTCTGGAAGCCATTAAAAGACACCTCGGGTATCTCTCCTAGCACCTCAGAAAGGTCCCACGGCCAAATTCGGCCGCCGTAGACAAAATCCCAGGCTGATCCGTGACGGCTTGAGTGTCACGGTGGGCGCTCGCGGGGATAGGGCCCATGAGACCGTAAATGGAGCGGGAGCCAACTTGCGATCATTTCGATCGCCATCTTCGCAGCTTCAGATCTTCCAACGCTAGACGCAACTTTCACAAGATAGCCTCGGCGACGAGGCGGCGCTTATGACGAGGCAGACCTCTGCGAGTGGCGCCTCATGGTGGCTTGATCCGGATGCCAGTGATCTGTCGCTCCAGCCCACCTCTGATAACATCGTTCTCGACGTCCCAGTCGAAAATGACCAAAATTATGAGGGCACATAGTCACCTCTCCGCATCCCAAGAAACCAAGCCACAGGCACTGATGCTCTGCACTCAACCCAGCTGCTCACCCCCTCCGCCGCACAACAGCAACCATCTCAAACTCAGCAACGCCCGCCTCCTCCCCCTCAACCACCTCAACCTCCTCAAACCCCTCCAGATCCGCAAAACAGCCCCCAAACACCTCCCAGTCCGCCCGTGGCCCAAGCCAAAGCACGACCCTCAGCGGCGGCGCAGTACGCCCCGACGTCGCCGACCTCAGATACTGGCTCACGAGCTTCGGGTCCCGGGGGTACACAAACATGATCGTGTCCGAGTCTCCCACAAAGTGATACAGCTGCCACGTGCCGCGGACGGTGGGCGCCTGGGAGGCGCGCAGGTACTTGTTCACGGTCGCAGGGCCTGCTGAGGCGTTGACCTCGACGCCTTTGACGGTGAAGGACGTGGTCGCGGGGAGGCCTGGTAGGCCGCGCTTGAAGGAGTGTATGTGGTTTTGGAGGTGAGCCTCTAGCAGGCCGCTGCCGCTGCCGACTGAGAGGATGAAGTTGTTTGCTCTGTCTGGGCCGCCGTTTGTGGTGGCGAGGATTTCGGTGAGGGTTTTGAGGAGCTTGGTGGAGATGCTGAGGCAGCAGTCTGGGTGGCGGGTTGGGGTGTCGTGGAGCTTTGGGAGGTCCATTTTGGATTCTGGTGGTGAGGAGAGAGGATTGTGGGGTCTGTTGTGTTGAAGTTGACTTATACGGAAGGCCTTTGAAGGGAGTTGAGAAAATCAGGGTCGTTCGGTTTGTTCAGGGTAAGACCCTGACTCGGCTGAACAGAATGCCCCCCCCCAGCATCCTCGTCCCCAACCAATCTCGTCTTAGTAGTCTACATCAACCCAACTTCAACCTCGACACACACTCTCCATAATGCAAAGCTGCCCCACACTCTCCATAATGCAACAGAACGACATCTACGGCTCATACCCAAGCTCATCACGCCTATCATCAACCAGCCTCCCCCACTCAAGCAACAACCTAAACATGTAAACCTGCATGTCCTCCTTCCTCAACGCCCTCGCCGCCCACTCGTGTCCCTCCATCGCAATCTCCCGCGCCAGAGGCACCTCGTCTCCCTCTCCCTCTCCCTCATCCTCAAGACCATCTCCCTTCCCCCTTCTGACCACAACCCCCCTGCTGACAAGCCACACAACCTCCCACAGCCCGCTCAGGCTCACGTCCAGTGGCACAAAGTGCCTCCAGGGATGGATCCTCTCGTCCATCCAGGTCCGAAACACCGTCGCCCGGTATGGGGTGCTCCTGCTCTGGAGGAAGGACAGAAACCTCCCCGAGAACCCCGTCCCGTCCACGTCCACGAGGTGTCGGTATGACCAGTGGTCCTGGAAGTCGGTCGCGGGAGGCCCATCCGGAGATCTGTCGGGTCCGTACAGGGTCGACGCCATACTGCGGCACGCGGCCGGTGCGCAGCGCGTGAACTTTCCCGAGAAGGAGACGTCGACGGCTGGGACATCGGGCCAGCTCGCACGAGAGAAAAACGACGACAGGCCCGCGGACGTGTGTCCAGCAGCACCGCCCCTGGCGAGGTTCGCCAGCCTCGCCCTCAGGAACCCAGGCCACTTGCTCCCTTCAGCCCAGCCATCCGAGCTACTCCCACGCCAGAAGACGGCGTCGCTCTTATTCACCCACCCCATATCCCTCCCCTCCTCCACGACGACCTTGTCAGCAAAGTGCCACGGGCTCGGCACCAGGACATCATTGAACCCGCCCGCGCGCGCCTGGCTGAAGATGGGCACCAGCCGCTGTGTGATCGCCGGCCCGCTGCCGCCGGGCCCACCCGGGGAGGCCAGGAACCCAGACATCCGCGCCAGGTCCGGCCGGTCGCACAGGTCAGGCGTCCCCGTGATGATGCCGCCCCGTGCCGCGGGCATGGCGCGTGTGCCGTCGGGCCACCGGTGCCGCAGCGCCGCGGAGCCAGGGGGGCAGGTCGGCGCGACGAACGAGTCGTACATCCCCAGCTTGGGCTTCCTCGTGCTGAAATACTCCGGGCGAGCAACATGCCCCGGGTCGGCGAATGCCTTTTCGTCCCACGGCGGGCGGGCCGACTTGCTGAACCACCCGCGCAAGGGCTCCTTCTCCATCTCCTCCTCCGACTCCTCCCCGTCGTTGCCCCGGAGCAGCTCCTCGAGAACGGCCGCGGGCACCGCGACGCGGCACTCGTCGTCCAGATTAAACGCGAGGTCCATGTCGGGCAGGTCCGCCGCAAAGGGCCCGATCATGTCCCCCCACGCCTCAAGCATCCAGAAGTGCGTCGGCGGGGACCCGGGCCCCAGCTCGACACTGCCCTTGCCCTTCCCACCACCACGGATCCTGATCGCCCCGATCCCCAGCCCGCCCCTCGCCGCGAGCAGGTGGCTCGTCCTCCCCCTCAGCTCCGCAGGGCTCAGACCCCTGAACGGCGCCAGGTCGCCGTCGATCTGGTCAAACGTGTCGATGACGGGCGAGCCCCGCGCGAGCGCGAAGGCAACCCACCTGTCGAAGTTTGGCGGCGGGGCACGGCCGTAGCGCTTCCTGTACGCGGCGGCTGCCTCGGAGGCATCCTGGCTTAGCCCGGCGGTCCTGACCCAGTCGTCTGATGCGCGCTGGCTGTCCTGGACGGCTAGGAGGGCGTCCTGTGGCTGGGAGAGGGCGGCGCGGGCGGAGTTGGCGGCTACCAGGATGGTGAGGAGGGCGAGGCACGCTGTCAGGCGCCGCTTTTGGTGTGGTTTATCTGGCGCTGGGAGGTTGGATGTCTCGAGCTCGAGGCGGATCGTGGTTTGGGACAGGAGGGCTAGGCTGGTTACGGCGAGTAATCCTGAGACTAGTGCCTGGGTGGGTATGGGATGTGCGACGCCATACCCGGTGACGGGCTCGAAGTTGGGATGTGTTGCTGTCATTGCGGCTGCGCCCACGAGGGCCAGTGTGGCCGGGGACAGGTAAGACAGGAGGTAGAGCCCGGACAGGAGGACGCCCGTGGCCGTGAGGCTGTCCAGAGCCAGATCCTTGACGACAAGGCGTCGGACCGCCGGCGCAGCTGCGATCTCCCTCAGGCTCGAGGCCATAAACAACGAGGTGGCCGCCAGGAAGAACAGCATAGCCAGCGCCGCCGCGAAGCAGTCCAGAGCCAGGCGGTGACCCCCGTACACTCCAGACACCGGCCTAGGCCTGGGCTCCTTTCCAGGCTGGGATGACGTCCCAACCCTTCGCTGCCGACCCGCGACAAACAGCGCGCTGGTGTCCAAGGCCCTGACCAGGAGCTGGGCGAGGCCCGCCGCGGGCAGTAGCGTGCCGGTCGGACAGACCATCCCGGTATCCGTCTGCGCGGCGGGGGCGACGAGGTGGTCTGCCAGGACAGCCCAGGCGATGGCGAGGACGAAGTGGCGGGTGGGAAACCGCTGTCTGGGCCTTGTCTGCTTCTCGGCGATTCTTGTCAGGTGGGACCACAGTCCTCGGGGCGGGCTGAGGGACAGCCGGTCGGGGGCCGCTGCTGGTGTGTGGTGGTCGTTGTTTCTGGGCCATGCCCAATGTGCGAGGATGAGGACTGCGGGGAGGAATGTTATCTGGCTCATCGGGATTTAGCAGGGGCAATCGCTCTATGCATCTTTCCCCCTTTTCCAGGAAGTCTTTGGGCAGCCTCTTCCATCTGTCCGTGGCTGGGGATGGCCGAGTACTCACATAGCCTCCCTGGGCAGTGCACTGCGCCCACCAGAGAGAATATCGGAAGAGGAATACCCTGGAAACCAGAGCTATCGGCACAGCCAAGTTTCCGAAGACTTTGTTCCTCGTGCGACTTTGTACGATTTCTCGCAAGTATCGCACGCTCGAAGCCCACTCTCCATATTTGCACCTCGTATAGACAAGAAGACCGATGCCGCTCCACAACAAGGCTAACGCAGACAGCACAATAGAGTGTTCTGTATCATCAGTGTCAACAAGACAAAACAAAGGCATGTTTTCTCGCAAGCATGGCTGGCTGCCAAACTCACCCGGAGAGGCGCTTGTGGAGCGCCTGCACGAGGCTGTCAGAAGCCCCAGGACGAACACACTGCAGTCCTGCCTCAGTCATGCCCGGGTTTGTTTTTTTCGCCTTGCGCGGCATTTGGACTGGGGCGAATGTAGTAACTGACCACAGCGCAACAGATTGTCTCGTCGTTGTGGCAGCCCCGACCGCCTTGATGGCAGCGAGCGGGTTTCTCGCCACCATTCGGGGGCGACGCAGGAGAGAACATGGCATGGCAGAGACTTCATGAAAAGAAGCAGCGCTAGACAAAGGCTTACCGAACAGAACCCAAAAAAGAAAAGAAAAAGATTAGAGAACATGTTTGTGAGGACGAGCCTTGGCAGCTGGTAGATGTTGGTTACCTATACCCGCTGCCTCGTTAGTACACAGGGACAGGAAACCTCCAGCCCTGCTGTGTAACCGGTATAGCTGAGACATGTCGGCTGTACCGTACTGTGGTTGGGTTGGCCCGCAAACCCAGTCATCATCGTGGCTTTTTTTCAGGGTATCTGTCCAGTTGATTTGTGTTGGACAACGGCCTTCCATACGCGTGTCTGTCCTACGTTACCCCCTCAGATATAGTGCCTCCGAGTATCGATATGCTATTCGTCTCTGCTCTACCCACTGTAGTAGATCTATATGCCTTTCCTAGGTAGCTGCCGCAAGCGACTTTACAAATGTAATGATTATTCAGGCATACATACAGCCCCGCAGACTACGTGGATTTCCGCCAGACCAGGTTGCGATCGTAGCAGACTGGATTTATGGACGCGATGAGCTTTTTCTTTTGTTGCCTCATACCTAGGTGACACGGGGTCTGTTGAAGATGATTGATTCGTGTCACTTTCCTATCCGGTCTACCACCGTCTGTTGAAGACAGCTTGTATCACTCACTGCCCGCTGAACCCGTCAGACTTTCCACCAGTGCTTACCAGCTCATTCTGGTGTGGCACTCGGTGGTACAGCGCCGTTCAGCTCGAGCTGATCACGGTGTCCGACCTTACAGCACTACCAACACTACTTTTTACAACCTTTTGTCCCCCTTTGTCCGAGCCACTGCCGCATCAGCTATCATTTCGCTGTAGTGAGTGAAATCAGTATCGCAACAAGTGATCGCGACATGTGGAGGCAGGAGATACAATACATATAGCATCCATTAGGCAGCGCACAAACACGTCGCCGCACACGTGGTGCCAACCTCGCAGGTGAGGATGTAGTTGTCACAGTGGCAGTACGTGTTCTCGCAGATGTTGGTGTCGGAGAGGCCGCCCTGGCAGACCACGTGGGTAGCGCTTGTCATTGTCAGGAAGGCTGCGAGAACAGCGGTGATGGCGATGGATGAATGCATTGTTGTTGGACTGAGATAGTGGTGGAGAAGACGAGTATTAGAAAAAAGTAATTCCAGGTTGGTTGAGGACTTCTGGTGAGAAGAGATGGCGGGTTGTTGAGATGAAGGATCGCTGCCATTCTCTTGGATACTTATACTTTTTGGATCTTGGAAGTCTTCCGAAAAAGAAAAGAAATGTGCTCTCGTATCCTTCTCGGCCCTTGACGGATGAAAGGGTCGCGGTTGAGGTGATACGACCAGCCGTCTATTGCAGAGGATCGACAATGACTGCCAACATCTGAGCAATCTTGTATCATCCCTTCACTCTACATTTACGATAGTCTACTGCAGGATGCAAGAATCACAAGAGTGGTTGAGCCGAACACAATGTCAGCCTCATGCCGATCGTGGGAGGACTCAGGTCTCCGCCTCGCCTTCATCAATTTCTCTGGTGGTAGGTGGTTTGACTATTAACCACACATGCTCAAAAACCGGGGAGGGAGAAACGATAAATCGATACTAGGAAAACACCGATACCACGTCTCGACAGCCCATGCTGTTCCCTATGCGGACCTCAGCCCTTTCATGCTAAGTAGACCACCGTTTTCCCCGTACCATCTCCATTCTCTTCCCCAGCATCTGGATCACCATGTTCGCGTCATTTGTGGAGCAGACTCGGGTAGCACGGGAGCAGGAGTGGTGGTGGAATGGCATTTCACGACCCATGTGGTCAGTCAGCCTTGGCTCTTTGTGACAGGGCTGTTCGCCGTTGATTTCTACTCTGAGATGATCGTCAGATGAGGGAGGAATGGGTGAGATGAGACAACTTTACTGTTGCCAAACCCGACAATTTTGACATTGTCTCCCAAGGTTGGTTGGCCTAGTAGGGGAGGCAGGGAGAAAGTTAAGGCCGTCAAGCAGTCCTGCCCTGTGGTGCATGAGGATAGTTCCGTATTTAATACAGTGCTTGTGCCCCTGTGATATCTCTGGATGATAATTGTAGGTATCCATATGCCATTGATCTTTTCTAAATTTACTCAGCAGGGATCGCCATCCACATAGTATAGAAGATATTCCAAGTAGAGTCCAACTTCACACCGGAATTCTGTGTAATATTGGGTTAGGTTCGAGCCACCGTGTTTAGCTAGGCCGCACGTTACACTACGGTGGTGTTGAGACATAGATCTTCATCAGCTTGCCCTCGTGCTCAAGTCCGAGTTAACGTTACTGATCATACAGAAGTGCCCGTGGTTGCGAGAAAGACATCGGTAATACAAACTGGATTGCAACATAATATTCGATTATTATGTCATGGTCGACCCTACTGCCATCGAGGAGGCCCGGCACGGTACGGGGTATCAACATTTGATCACTGCCTGAAGTGACAGCCACATAAGTTGAGAGGCTCAGGCTTTGCTTACAACGGGGAACCTCACCACAGCAAGCTGAAAAGAAGTCAACATGACTTTTGTACACATTCTGATCAAGAGAAATCGGGGTTATTCGAGGATTACCATAATCCTCTGTGGAGCTTATTTGTGAGTAACAAAGATGGTGTATTTCCCTCCACAGCGTTAACGAATATTGCTGGGGCCACCTCAGATTTTGCAGTACTATAGAGAAGGTCTCTTTTCAAGCAACCCTGAATGGAGAAGAGAGACGCTTTTAAACTCATCACATAGGTTTGCGTGGGTGATGGCCATCTCGGTGTCCCAAAGGAAAGTGCTCCTATCCACCCCATGGACGGTGATGGACGTCGGTAGGCCCAAACCAGCAATCCGTGCGCGTTTCTTATCTTATCGGCCAGACTTGACAGGATCTGCCAAGCCTTTTGGTCTGTCCAATCACAAGCAGATCTAGCGGCAGCGGACCCACCCCAGGCCGTCGGCACGCTGATGTGGCTTCTTGCGGCAAAAAAGTTGCACAGGCCAGGCCAGACTCCGGGGACCCCAATTCGCCCGGGCCGCCGCAGGACCTTAGCTGGCGCATTCTCCATCAGACCTGAACTTTGCTTCAACCTGCAACACCACCGCCGACAGACATCTGCCGCCCCCCCCATTGTTTTCGCCCTCGTCCCCTCGACCATCGTCAACTGTACCTCTCTCCCCGGTCTCCTCGTCACCCTGACAAACCATTCAAAATGGCCGGCCTAGGTCCCCAAGTGTGAGTTCGCAACAACAGTTTCCCCCGCCATCGCGATGTGCGTCGTCGCACGCGACAGCCGACGTGCTTCTGCGACAGTGTCGGGTCCGTTGTGCAACAACTGACATTGTGCCGTCGCATGCAGAACCAACATCGTCATCATCCTGGGTATGATGCAGGTGGCCAAGAGGGTCCCCTTCGAAGACCCCAATGTCCTCAACGCCTGCCGGGGCCTGTACGTGCTCAGCAACCTGATCATCATGGGCATCTACCTGTACATCAAGACCAAGATCGATGCCAAGAAGGGTATGCCCCCCACCCACAAAGTCACTCATCTGGCTTGTCTGCTGTCTGCTAACACTTAACCCCCCCAACCAACAGACATGACCACGCTCAAGTACGTCGAGCCGGCGCCGATGGGCTCGACCGAGGAGGGCAAGCTGGTGACGACGACGATCCACGCGTACGACATGGGCCAGCTGAAGCAGGCGTTCCGGTCGCAGCTGATGGGCATGGGCATGATGGTGGTGATGCACTTCTACTTCAAGTACACGAACCCGCTGCTGATCCAGAGCATCATCCCGCTCAAGTCGGCCTTCGAGGGCAACCTGTTCAAGATCCACGTCCTGGGCCACCCGGCCGCCGGCGACCTCAAGAGGCCCTTCAAGGCCGCCGACGGCTTCATGTCTGGCATGCAGGGCGCCCCCGAGAGCGACAAGAAGGCCGTCGAGGCTGCCGAGCGGGCTGGCCGTGGTGGTGCCAAGGAGGAGTAGAGGACAGGAGGACCTTGTTGTCTGTTCTGCCCTCTTCTTCTTTCTTCCTCTTGCTTGGTTGTCACTACTACCGAAACAAAAGTTTGTTGGACCTTCATATAATAAATGGCCTTATGTGCTCATGATTGGGACAATGTTGGGAGGGTTTACTGGGGCAAGAAGGGTGGTGCAGGTTTGGAGGGGCGATCTTCTCTGAACAGGCTGGGCGCCAGAGAAAGAAGCAACAAGAAACAAGAAACACAAAACACATGCATGTATAGTTGGAGTTGGGCCCCAGCTTTCTTCTGGATCTCTGACACTTGGAGGGCTGTTCATGTACGGACGGGGACGGGCACACGTGATAGATGATAGACGTCGCGGTTTTAACAATGCAGCAGCTTCTGGCTCCGTTGTCTGTCCTTTTTCCAGCCGCGGGCAAATCGCCATGCCACCAGTCCGTTCCTGCCGAGTCGGGCGCGGCTGCCTGCCTGCCGCGTGCCACCCACCCCAGCTAATTTGTCACAGCTCGACTTCGTCATCGAAGGGCGCCGTTAATGGCTGCAGCACTTGATTCACATCACCACCAAACCACCCAATTCCACTTGACGGTTTCTTCTCAGATCTGTTCTTCACAGCGCCCTCAACTTACCACTGCCTACTATTAATCGTAATTCTCCTTCCCATCCCCAACCAAACAAGACATCTCCAACCCCGCCACCCGCCATGGTGCGCCCCTCGACCCCGCCACCGTCGGCACCCACACAATCCACCCCCGTGAACGCCTCACCTCCGACCCCAGCAGCCACGCGCAAACTGGTTTGTCCTCCTCCTTTTGCCTTCCAACACACCAATCCTAACACACCCAATCCTCCTCTCACAGGAAGAATCCCGCCTCCGCGCAAAAGACCTCCGCTCCCAGCGCGAAGCCGCCGCCCGCGCCTCGGGCACCGAGCAGCCCATCCCAAGATCAAAGTCAGGCTTCGTCGACACCGAGGACGTGCACGTCGTCGCGCCGGGGAACAACCGCTCCCTCCGCAAGAGACCATACGAGTCGATCACACAGTCCCACGTCCCAGAGTCAAACCGCGACGCGCGGTCGCCCGCGAAGCGGCAGGATGTCGGTGTCGTGGGTGGTAGTGGTGATGGAGGAGGCGGAGGAGACAGCAACGTCCCGCGCGCAATGAACCGCAAGTTCGCGCGCTTCGTCGACTACAACTTCAGCAACATGACAGACACGAAGGGCGGGTTCCTGTCGACCGAGGACGACCCGTTCAACAAGAGCCTGGGCGGGGGAACCTCCGCCCAAGGCCCTGGGACCAACCCGGACGAGCCGCAGCGGCCAAAGCACATGACCGAGGCCGAGTGGGAGCGGATGCAGCTCCTTCGGAAGCTCCAGAAGCAAAAGGCCGGGCCGTTTGAGCCGGGGCTGAGCGCCCTCGCCGACAGGGCGGAGCGCAAGAAGTGCAGGGAGTGCGGGAGCCTCGAGATCGACTGGGTGTGGGAGGAGACGTTTGGGTGCTGTGTGTGTGGCGCGTGCAAGGAGAAATTTCCGGACAAGTACTCGCTGCTCACCAAGACGGAGTGCCGGGAGGATTATCTTATTACAGATCGTGAGTCGCCTTCCCCTCCCCCCCTTCCGCCACTCCAAAGTGAAACTTGCTTGCTAATATGAACGACCCCCCCCAGCCGAACTCCGCGACAAGGACCTCCTCCCACACCTCTCCCGCCCCAACCCGCACAAGACCCACTGGCACGACATGATGCTCTTCCTGCGGTACCAAGTAGAGGAGTACGCCTTCAACACAAAGTGGGGGTCGGCCGAGGCGCTCGACGCCGAGTTCGCGCGGCGGGAGGCAGCAAAGAAGAAACGGAAGGAAGAAAAATTCCGCGACAGACTCTTAGACCTCAAGAAGAAGACGCGCGCCGACGCGTTCCGGCGGGGCACGGGTACCCTGGGCGGCGGGGACGCGCGGTTCGGCGAGGGCATCGCCGCGGGGGCCGGGGTGAAAAAACATGTGCATGAGTGGGGGAGGGCGGTTGTTGATGCGGGGAGTGGGATGAGTTCCAAGACTTGTGTTGGGTGCGGGATGGAGGTGGAGGAGTTTGAGCTTTAGTCTTGTGGGGGGAGTGGTATTCGGGAACCACGGTGCTTTCTTGAAGCACCCATTTATCATGCGCATGGCGGCATATTCTGTAAATACTTTTTGACGTCCAGCATGCGATGTCTGGTCTTCATTCATAGCCTATTTGGATTTCTATCAAGGCCGTCGAGATCACGCTGCGTCCTCCTTCAGCACCACCGGTACAGACCACCCAAGAAACTAGGTCTTGATCAACATCCTCCATCCTCTCGTGTCCCAAGCAAGCTCCTTTTTTGGACCTGCGGCCCTTATTGTAAGCCACCCCAACGAAAGCCGATCGGTGGCTGGTCAAACTCGACGACTGGGTAGCACGAAGTAGCCACATGATGGCGTCCTCGGGCCTCAGCCTTGTAGCCTTGACAAAGTCAGCATCAGATCGGGACTGTTTGCGTAGAAGAGGAAAGGCAGGGAAGGGGTTTTGGTCTTACAAGGAATGCAGAAGCCTTGTCCGTTCTTGAACTGGACACTCGCTGGTGCCTGGTGGCAGAGGTGACAGGCATCTAGTCAAAGGTGAGCAGGTCAGTTGAAGAATCATCAACAACGAGGAGCTAGGTGAGTGAGAAGCTATGGAATGTGTGGGGGGACTGACGTTGAACGCAATAGTTATCTTCGTGCCTTGACATCTCGTCGCAGCCTGGTTGGAGACAGACACGAGGGGTGTTTGTGCTCGAGGCTTTGTCTAGCCAGGCTGAGACGGCGCTCGCGGGGGACTTGGGAGAGTGTGCGGTTGCCATTGTTTTTTTTTTGGGGGGGTGGGGGTTGATGGCTGGGTGGGTGCTGGCATCAGTTGCGATGCTGTAGTATGGAGTGGAGGGGTTGCCGGGATTATAGAAGTGCGAACGCGATCACTGGGCACGGTTTAAGACACGTTTTAAGACATTCCACACGGACCAAACAGCCTGCACAAACGTCCTCCAGCCAGCCGCTCGTGGCCTGCCAGTGCTCAATGTCCGTTCCGGCGCCCGGCGGTCCAGATGACAAGCCTCTCCTCCAACGAAGGCGGCCGGCCGTGCGCCCCGAATACTGGGTAAACAGCCCCCTCGTGGCGGCGGTCTTTCACCTCTGATTTGTAACCTGATGCCAGTGGTGGGCGTGGATAATCAATGACTGACTATGGACGGACCAAGCTCAGAAGAGGACAAGGCGGTCGAGCTGGGAGAGGGGAATTCTTAAGTAGTTACTTACAGTCATCGCAGAAGCCCCGCTCGTTCTCGAAGCGGACTGTTGGTGGGGCCTGGTGGCAGAGGTGGCATGCGTCTATGAGCGGGCCAATTAGTCAATTAGTCGGTCAGTATGAGTTTGTGGTGGAAGGGCCCCGGGAGGGGGCCGTAGATATTCAGACGGTGATCGGCTTGGGCGATCGAGAAAAAGGCCCCACGGGGTGGCGGTATTGTATACTAACGCTGAAGACAGTAGTCGTCCCCGTGCCATGAGATCTCGTAGCAGCCGGCCTGGGCACAGAGCGTGTTTGTTCGTGAGACCTTGTCCAGCCAGGCGACGATGTCGCTCGCGGAGGACCTTGGAGGCGGTGTGGTGTTCATGGCTTCTTTTCTTCGGATGGCTTGGTGCTGGCCACAGGTGCGATGGTATCGTTACCCCGGAGGTTGGCGTGTCGCTGGATATTTTGGAGTTGCAGGGAAGCGTAGAGGGCGCATTTCTGATATCTGTACGGACAAACGAAAACGGGGAGGACTGACTATTCACTATGATTCACCCTGCAGTGAATACCTCGGTGACCAGGCGCTGCCACCAATGGTCGGCGCATTGAACCCGGCAGTGATGGCAAAGCATGGCTCTGCACATTGGGTTTGTTTACCTGAACTCGAATTATGGCCCCAGCTACTATTAGATTGCTCAGAGTAATCGCGTAGTTACCTTACTGCGTCGGATCTTGCGTGTGTATCGAAGTGATCGTGGCGTTTTGTGCACCCAGATGCAAGAATGTTACCTAGGTATCATCTGATCACCGCTTATTGACAACGAGAACGGCCACTCGACGAACAACTGTCCAGATCGCCCAGATGTCCGATCCTCCACTCAACATTTTCCACCTCGTGTCCAGACCAAGTTCGATCATTGAGTTTCGTTTATGACCCTTTCTACATGAGCCCATATGCCGTCGATACAGGTCCAATAGGGTTGGTCAAGCCAAAGCACCGGGAAAATAGTTCCCTTGTGGCGTTTCTCTTTCACCTCCGACGTGTAACCTGACGATTTCTATGATCAGTGTGAATCAAGCTTTGCACGGGAAGAGAGGAGGAAATCTTACAAGGGCCACAGAAGCCTTGCGCGTTCCGGAACTGGACTGTTGATTGTGCGTTGTGGCAGAGGTGGCAAGAGTCTAAACAGCCCCCGCGGAAGTCAGTCACACATTTCCAGTTTCATGCGGCGATTTGTGACTATCTTTGTGGACATGCAGTTGGACTGGACTCCTAGACCTGGTGTGAGGATAATGTTGAACAAGTTGTCAGGACTCACGAGAACGGCAGTAGTGGCCATCATGGCATGAGATCTCGTAACAGCCTGGCCGGGCACAGGTAGGCGGGTCACTTGTTCTTGAGATTGAGACTCTGACCAGCCAGGCTGAGATGTTCGCGAGCGAGTTGGCATGAAGCTGTTGCGCTGTTGCTGGCATTATGACTCTTGCTTTTGGGAATCTCGGTCGGGGATCCATGGCTGGTGTATTGGCGACAGGCGCGTGTGATGGTTTGGATACCGGTAGAAGTTTGGTTTACAGGTGTTGCTGTGACTTTAAATATTGTGGAAGAGATCAAAGATCGGAGATTACAAGGCATGCTTTTGAGGCCTTGTGTATTAAGGTGTCCAGGCAAATGCAGTTTTCCATCCACCATGCCCCAGGTTTATGGCCATTGTGATCCAGGGCAATCATTGTTTCTGTGGTCATAACATTTGTAGCTCTAGACGGGACATTGTTTGATTTGCGTGAGCTCGCAATTTTCTCCTGGCCCATATGGGTCAACCTGGGTCACTTTGCAGCTACGAGTCCGAAAGAAAAGGAAAACACATTATTGTGTGTTTTCCTTGCATCGACATTGTGCGTTTCTACGTTTCGTTCAAAACTAAATCTTTCGAGAGTGTACCCGTGTATCAAATGACCGTATCTGCCTTCGGTTTGTATGCGATTGAAGAACGGAATCACCCAGAAGCGTGATGTTATTGTTTGTTCTCTTCTCATTGACAACTCTTGCAGTGCCGTCACGAATTACGGCCCCCATCGCCTACCAAGAAGGTGTTTTCTTCTGGCTACCTAGGTACCTCTGCGGATTTATGCATTAGTTAGAGGTATACGCACCCCTCCATGGATGCGTATTTCTATTTGAGTATCGATCTCATCTGAGGCTGGCGACATATCAATGGACAGTGGGCCGGGCCTTGTGGCAACTTGGCTTACATGTTTCTGATTCCGATCAACGCCCCCTGACTAGGCATGTGCTGAGGCCAAATCGGGAAATACGTATCACGTAGCAGATTTCCAAACTAGGAATTATAATCAAGCACCAAACGTGGCTAATGTCTCGCGTATTTCTTGTACCACAGAGGAGTGGCCGGGCGCCAAAAGGCATAAGGCAGCCGCGGTCGGGGGCCGGCTGAATGGGGGCAGGATACCACGTCTCCCACGCTAGGCTTCAATTTTCATACCTAGTTAGCGGGCTCGAATTCTCACATGGACGCCCTAGAACATACATTAGGTCGCGTATGGGGGCGAACACTTATGTAGCCATCAAAGATCTTCGTCCACAAGAGACGTCACAACAGGAGGATCTCAGGGTACTCTATGTGTCTGCTTCACAAAATGTTTGCATGATCGCTTGGCTTCCGGTGGGCGTCCTTGAACATGAAATTTATTTACATGATCGTACAGGCTGATTCTGGGAGACCCTGCGGCACAGCTTCTCTCTGGAACTCTGATGGCACTCAGCCCTCCTGCTTTGATATACATTTCTGCCTTCCCCTTGAACAAATCAAAATGCCTCCTCATCGAGCGTCTCCTATCCTTTTTCACAATTTCTTGGGCCGCGCCCTTCGCACTCAATCTGATGTTTCTCAAGCTGTTATGCATAACTCTCTTTCCTCATCGCCTGGTCCTGGCAAACGCCTTCACTGCACCGAAGGGTGGCCAAGTCATATACGCTGATGAGCCTCTCCAAATCACCTGGACAGCAAACGCTTCGGCGTCAGTCTGGATTGGGCTCATGTATGGGGACAACCAGGAAATGGCGCTTATTACAGGTTGGAAGCTCTACAGTCCCGGACTTTGCTCTCAGCCGAGGGCAGCGCGACCACTGCCAGTGTGGAGCTGACAAAAGAAATTCACAGATTGTGCACCCAACACTGGGAGCTACACATGGACAATCCAGTCGGCCCAACTAGACTTTTCGGATTATTACCTCTTAATCTGCCCGGCAATGTATGACCCAGACATCCCTTGCGAATCGACGCCCAACGGAAGATTTAGCATCGTCCGCGGATCAAGTTCATCCTCGACACCAATGCCCTCTCTAGCACCTACAGGGGTGGTGTCTCGAATTCCTACCATGTTACTTTCAGATACTACGACGCCACCGTCTCTTGAAACCACGAGTACTGTATCCAGTCAGGGCGTCCCGTTAACTACTACAAGCGATGCGGCTTCTACAAGGTGCGATGTTTCCGTGCAGTAATATTCGGTGTGATTGAAACTGAGATTCTCTCTTTTTAAAAAAACAGCTTGCTCTTCCTGAACTCAACCGCGACCACGGGCGCATCCAGCTCCGCCGTCAAATCTTCTTCCCCATCTGCATGTCAACCCGGTTCATCGAATGGATTGCCTGAGGAATCGAGAATTGTGGTGTATACTGTGCTAATATTAGCCGCCGTTGGGATGGCTGCCTTGTGGTGGAGGGTTAGTCGAATGAAGCGGAAGGCAAGAGAAGCTATGAGACAAGTGACAACTAAACGGGAACTGCAGACCCCTTTTATGAAGAGATCGGAAATTCGCACAGCAAAAAACAGAAGGTACACAGGAACAAGTGCACCCCCTGTGCGCCAACCTTAATTTACACCACCAATTCCCCATACAAAACAACAAGACACAGTCATTAACAACACATATCTATCGCTACACACATACCACTATCGTCACTTCTGCTTACCCCTATCGTTTCTTCTACCCTAGTGTTTTGCTACTTCTTGCCTTGTCTGATTGGGCGTTCCTTGACAATCCGTCTGCCACTGCGCCTCAAGGTGGGTATAGTCGGGGGCCTGCGCCATCGCTGCAACACCAGGAAATTCAATTCTAACTAATAAAGATGTATTTTCGATAGCTAAACGATCGATTGCAAGAAGAATTTTATACATATCGCACGTTGTGGGTAGTTGGCGAGGGAGTGTTGTTTGCTGGGTGCAGACGGATTGGCAGGTCTGCAGGTTAGGGGCATTAGAAGCACTTGGTGTAGGTAGTGCGTGTGCGAGGTGATGTTGAATGGAGCACTCTGATTGGCTACAGCGTAGGTGTAAACAACGTACCTGTGTACCTTCCGTTTTTTGCTGTGCGAATTTCCGATCTCTTTATGAAACCTGAACTTCCCAACGACAACACTCGGGCCGAGTTGGAATCGCGTTGTCCTACGGATGGATTGCATGAGCTCGAATGACGAAGGAACGACTAGCATATCAACGCTTATACGTCTTTGAGAGACGGGAAGATGTGGATGGTGTATTATACATGTGCTGATATACTCGATCTCGCACTCAGGTTTGCTAAGAGTGACCATTATCAAGCAGACCTCTTCCAAGTCCCCCTGCGTCTCTCATCCATGTAAGTGCCTGAATGAAACGAGGAAGTGAAAATGGGGGAAGCCGGCGGGGGCGGGGGGTTCCCGAGCTGATTATGATATACTGTGGTCAAGCTCGAGCAGACAACCGCAGACGCCAAATGCCAATCCAGTCAGCAAGAGGACCGTGGGGCGAGACCAACTATTCGACCTCCTTTCGAACCACAGGCACGAAGCTGACCCGGAACTCAGGCTTCACGTACATCCCCCAGCCTCTCGCGTCCATATCAACATCTACTTTCTCATTGAGCGCTGACACACTTTCCAGGTGAAAACTACACAGAAACTTTGCAACAAGAACCCTGCTCTGCCACCACGCGATCTCCCTGCCCGAGCACATCCTCGGCCCCTGGCTAAAAGGTTGGAAGCCCTGGCGATTGTCTTCGGAGAACTGCGGATCAAACAGTTGGTGGCCATTCTCGGGAGATAACCATCGCTCTGGACGGAATTCAAGAGGGCGGTGGAAGTTGCGGGGGTCTCGTGCCAGTGCGAAAGTGCTTGATTGGCAGACCACCTAGTATGATCACAAATGTTAGACATCAAAATCAGAGAAGAATATAAATCAGTGTACGTACCTCTTTTGGTATAAATTTCTCATCAACCAGAGCTCCGGGACTCTCGACCGGCATACCCGTGAGAAGAGGGGGCACGAAGCGGAGGGACTCTTTCAGGCAGCACGTCAGGTACGTCACAGTACTGTATAGCGGTTATTGGGCGAAGCGTACCATATTTCTTCAGGGCTTGTTCCGCAGCCCACGGCCATCGGCCAGTCAACCTGACTTTTTTAAGTCGTTGTTATGCGAACCAGCTCTTCAGGTCGACCTACGAATGATATGCAAACCAAATATCCGACACAGCCGCCAATTTCGGCCCAGGATACCTAGACAGAGGGTGGAAATGCAAGCGCCATATTGAGCGAAGGGTCAAGTAGAAAATGAGCTGACTGGTAATATACTGGCATCTCAAGGCGAGAGATGAGGAATACGTACCGCCCCAAAGGCGATGGTGAGGAGGACTTGAGGTGTCCACGTGAAATGAAACTCTGCGAGGGTGCTTTTGAGAGACATGGCTCGGATCGACTACAAATAAAAATTTGCACGCTATGATTCTGGAAGCCCAAAAGAAAGGATGACAACGGCCACGTGAAAAGTTGTGTAGAAGCAGCCTATGGGCCAAGAAGTGCTCAAGCTATTTCTCTCGCGATTCTTGGGGGTTCCAAAGCGATTCACAGTTTCAATGTTGTTGGTGCTAGTTTCGCGCGACCCTGCCCGCTTCATGCTATTCCCTGTTGTTACATCACCATGTGATTGCGGTTAAAGCATGCTATTTTACGGACAAGAAATGCAACCTCACTAAATTGTCACTCTCAGCCCGCGGCGCTGCGGCAGGTGCGAGGTTATCAGTGACTACGCTATATTTGGCTAAGGGCCATTTCTACACCTTGACAGCAATGACTGTGTGCAGATCCGCCAATCGATCAAATCCTATCAACACGCGCAGTCTTTGTACTTATGCCAAACCGTTGGCAACATCAACCGTCACCAGACCATTTCCGAATTGGCAATTCAACCCGAGCGAGCATTGCTGGGCTTGACCTTGGCAATGATCGCGCAGTAGGAGTAGAAAGACGACAGGCTCTCCTCGTTGCCATACTTTGAGTGACGTTTAAATTAGCACTGTTTCATTGAGTAGGGAGGAGGTGGACTTGGGGTTTTACTCACAGCAATATATGCCATCTGGACTTGCTTGTGGGTTGGCTTGGTGAGCCAGTGCACCTCCTTGCTCTTGAGAGTCTCGCCGGCGCGCCAACCCGCGATCTCGTCGTCCATCTGGTCATATTCCTCTATGCGCAGGCCCTCGCTCATGTGCAGCGCTCGCTCGTTGCCGATGACCATGAAATCCCTCTCCGGAGGCTTGTTAGCCTCGTCCTCGTCCTCATAGTAGTCATACATGCCCTCGTAGAAGTGCTCGACATCCATCACGGGCTTCACGCTTGCCTCGAGGCCAAGGCGGCCAAATGCCTCCCACATGATCATGTCGAGGCCCTTCAGCATGTCGGGGAGGATCACAGCCTCAGTGTCGGTGTGCGCGTATGCGTGGCTGCAATAGAAGCCGAGGTAGCCACCTGTTCGGGTAATGTAAGCAGGTCTGACCAGGGCGAATCACTTTAAATGTAGAATATTAAAAGGATTATTCTCACCTTCCGGTAGGAACTCCTTGTTCTTGACAATATCTTTCAGCGACATGTAGATCGGGAGCTGTGTCGCATCGAGCACCCGCGGCTCGATGCCGGTAACCATGCCGCCTCCGCGAACAGCATAGAGGTTGTACGTCAGTGTCAGACGGTAACCCGACTTGACCTCGAGTACCTCGTGCTCGCAGTCGCTGTAAAATGCGGCCCACGAGATCTGATTCTTGTGGCTGCCCCAGTCGTACGTCACCTCCTGGCCCTTGTGTCGGACCTGGAGCTGGCCGCCCTCGTGCTCGAGTGGCAGGCAGACGACTAGGGAGCCGAACTGGGTGCTGCCACGAGGGGTGTCGACGTGTGGCTTGAACTTGCCGGAAGGGCTGGAGTAGACCTGATATCTCAATGATGAGCAAGGCTGCCGGGAGCTTCAGATCAAGACCCCAGGTAGGTGGGAAGACTTACATTCAGCTTGTACAGCTCTGCCCTCACACCGCGTCGGAGGTCGAAATCTGGGTTGCTCGGCAGGAGTGCCTGTGCGATCCCATCGATGATACCACACTCATAGGGATTAAAGGTGGAAGCGAACTTGTCCGTATCCATCTTGAGGGCCTTCCTGTAGGTCTCATCGAAGACATCTTTTCCCTGGTAGCCAAAGCTGGCAGGCTGCAAATCATTGATCAGTTTCTTGAGAGGCGCCTGGTCATTCTGCTCGAAAGGGAGGACAAGTTTGGCCTGCGACGCCGGGGTCTCCGGTATCAGAGGATCCCAGCGGATAGTGACAGGCTCAGAAGCCGAGGCAACCTTGATTTCATCGGACTCGGGTGCTTGTCCGCGTTTGGTGATGGGAATTGTGCCACCACAGGTGAAGACGGTCTTTGCCGTCTGTTTGCCAAGCTCCTCCCGCAGCTGCTCAAGTAGTCCGGCCGTAACTGGATCACCCAAAATTTGGGGTTGAGCGTCTTGCTGGGACATCGCCATGATGTCGGTTGAAATGAGGCTGTTCACAGCGAGTGGCACTTGCAAACGATCTCGTGTCAGACAGGGGGGAGGGCGGCTTTCTGAAAACTAGGGCTGATTTTTCAGATTGTGGATGGTGTGTGTGGTGTGTTTCTGCCAGAGAGACCGGGAGGTTAGATGAGACAGGAGGTTCCCTTAAATAATCACAAGAGGTGGGCGGAAGCTCAAGTTGTTTACTAGGCAACAACTGCCGTTGGCTTCGAGACATTGGGAGTCACAGGCAGCCAACAGAGGTGGTGCCAAGTCATTGGTTATGAATTGCTTCATACACGCCGTTTGCCATTCACATCTATGCTAGCCAAACGAGAATGGTTGAGTGCGTGCCAAGCTTTTTTCCACTGTTGGGTGAATTGATTATGCCACTGTTTCCTGCCTTCCCCACAAACTCCAGGCAGCAAGTGGGCTAGGACCACATATGCAGTCTCAAAGCATTGTTATATCACATCTCAATTTCACCACGAGACGAGATGAAGAAGAGGACTTTCGGAGCCTCCTGGGGTTTTTGATTGTTTGTATGTGATATAGCTGGATTGGCACTAGGTCTCATCAGTGACTGCCCGAAACGTGGTGCAGCAGTGACACGTGCACTCGGGAGCCTGTCTGAGACGACAAGATCATCAGCCCAATTGCTATTATTATTATCCGAGTTGAAAACAAAACGGGCCCCAGGTATTAAGAATCCTCTAATAGAGGCAGTATCTTGAGAGAACTTTGAAGGCTTGTGCCAGCAGACACCGGGGCATCGGCCACGCTCAAACCAAAACATTAGTTGCGTACATAGAACATGGTATGCTGGATAGTAGCGGATGGAAACATGGTCCACAGCCTCGGCTTTAGCTACCACAGGACGTTTCTGTTCAATCTGAGGCCTCGGGAATTGGGAAGGCAGAACAGGTAGATAGCACCCAGTGCACCGGTATGCAATGTTCTCCCTTGGTAGTTGATCATCGATGATTACTCGCGCCTCCATCCGGCAAGATGCCCTGGTTCAGCGTGCATTATCCGTAGCTATGATAAAGTGGTTGTCGCTGGCGGGACTGTACGCCGGCCATGGCGCAGAATGAGCATTGACACGATTGTACCTTGGCTGCACCTTTATTATTGAGATCGTAGATTCGCACAGAAGAAAACGGAGGGTACACAGGTACGGGTGCAGCCGCTATACGCTAAACTTAATTTACACTATAGGCTTACTATATAAAATAGAAATATATATAGCTATTAACTATATATATCTTTAATTTATACCCTCCTTATTACTCCTTATACCTAAGTACCTAAATCTTCTCTAAGTACTTAAGGTCTTCTTATTACTAATAAGGTCCTTAAAGTCTTTAATAGTTAGATCTACCTATAGTAGCTATTAAGGCTATAAAAGAGGGGTAGGTGTTAGTAGGTCTATAGGTTAAGGTATATAAAGCACCTAGTGTAGGTGGTGTGTGTAGTTAAGGTTGAATAAGGCGCTCTGATTAGCTGTAGCGTAGAAGAAAACAATATACCTATATACCCTCTGTTTCCTTCTGTGCGAATCTCCGATCTCTTATTACTAGGCTCGTGAGGGAACACGTACACTCTCCCTGATCTGATCACCGCCAAGCGCATCCCCTGCGCTCCGATGCATTGCATCAGGACCTGTGTAGTAAGCCGCATTCGAGTCACTACACGGGCAGAATACGATAATTACCACGGAGCTTATTCCCAACAGCGACATAAAGCAAAAGGGGCCACCGCCACAGACATCAGTTCAATGCAAAGCCAGTTGTGCAGACTCACCCCAATCAGTAATCATGCAGTGCCGAAACGAATATAAGGTTTAACGTTAATCCGAAGTTACATCCGTTCCCGCGTCTCCAAGACCCCTCAATTTTATCAACGCTACTAGCACACGGAGGGTTCTCTCTCCCTTGAAACACCGGCGTACTCAACATCGTCAGGATAAAGACGTCGAGATCACCACAAGACGGTAACTGTCATACGATAAGACCGTTTATGTGCACGTGTGCTAGAAAAGACGTGTATCAATATTCTCCCACCTATTCGATCCCACAATGGATACTGAGCTCATGGCTGTTTTGGGCTTAGACGTCCTGCAAGCCATCCAACAATTTCCCGAGGTCTTCAGCGAATTTTCGTGAATATGGCGGTTCTGGAAGATGAATGCGCCGAAAGCTTTGCAAGCTTCTCTTTTTATCGGCACCACACGCTGGACAAGATTCAAAACTTTTACGAACCCAGCATATTAGGAAAGTCGAGTTTTGGAAAGAAACCCCCTGCTCTTGACGCCTACCAAGGATTTGGAAAGGCAGTTTTTGGTGTTCGTGATATTTTCAAATCACTCATGCCATACCCCTATCAAGAAACGCGCCATGGTGAGTACACGTCATACCAGTACGACTCCGATGCATTCGACATTGGGGTATTTGACGAATTCCCCGACCAGTTTGACGAGATCAAGGACAGCCTCAACAAGTCTCAAAGATCTGTCTTGGAAATTCTTCAGCGAGAGCATGCACGTTATCAGGAGCTTTACGAGGAACAGAACACCATTCTCCGCAGCGGCCAACTGACGCGCACTGTTGCTGCGGCTGCCGCAAGAAGTGGATCAAATATCTATCTTCACATTTCAGATCGGCACATAGATCCAATCCATGGAGACCCCTTTGGCCTAAGGCCGGCCCTGCGCGAGCACGGGGGTCGGGATGTCGACCATGACTTCGTGATCAGGCTCTGCGGAAGGCGAGAGGCTCAGGAGTGGGAGTTGGACGACCTCTCTCAAGCTCCGCAATCAGTCCTATATGAGTTGCCTCTGGCAATCAGCGCTGCTGGCGCCAAATTGACGCAACTTGTGATCAACACAACCGCCATTGCCCCTGATTCCGGTCCCGCTTTGGACATGACGTAGGATCAACGCTCGGCTCTTGAGCGCGCCTGCCGGAGCCTCAAAACGCTCGTATTTGAAGTAATCGACTCTGAGGAGAAGAAAAGTCTGCTAGGGTACCTGTCTGCCGTCGTTGAGTCGCAGATGATTACACATTTGAGCTTGGACCTTGGATGTATCAATACATTCAGCGCGGGAACCGTACGCCCTCCCAATCTATTACCTCCGTCCAGCCCACTCGCCATTGGACCTCTGCAAATATTGGAGCCCTGGGATAAGTTGAAGACTCTGTCATTGAAGAGATATTCCGTGCACCTCAACGAACTGGCACAGCTTCTGATTGTTCTGAAGCCGGGAGTACGGATAGCGTTGGACGACATCACGCTACTGAGCGGTACCTGGGCGGAAGCTCTGGATCGCTTGCGCTTGAAAAATGGCTTTGGCTGGTTTATCGAAATAGCTGGTGCTCATGGGTCGGAAGCCGATGATCTGTCCTATCTTCTGTACGGGCTTATGTTCGGCGACTCCGAAAACTCCACCAACTGGGCTACACGTTTCATCTGCTCCGGTGAGGGTGCCAGGAATCCATTGCATCATACGGCTGAGTTAACTGAGGCGTTGGAGAAAGTCCCAAAGGGCCGACAGCAATCTGAATGGGAATTCAGTATATATACCGCGTTTCAGCAGCAGTCGTTACAAGAAGTGCAGATAGACTAAGCTTCCAAGCTTTCTTGGGCTACTACGTGGAGGTTGGCAATGTCCCTGTAATCGCCCAATAAACATTGTAATTAAATCCCTGCGCATCATAAAAAGGACCCAAGTTGACTGCCTTGCCATCCGCGGTCGCCGTGAATGCGAGACTAGTAGTGCTTGTGCGGCGAATCGAGCTCAACTCCAGCTTCGGTGACGCAGTAAGAGCCGTGGTGCCATAGTTACCACTTAGGACCACGGGCCCAAAAGCCACAGCAGCGATACTCGGGTTATCAGCAGCAGGCACCGTCCGCAGCTTCATCGGCAGCTTCACAGCGACGGTGTCGCCGGACTTCCACTGACGCGCGAGGGTCGCGTAGCTCCCGGGATTTGCGGCAACGCCTGCTGCCTGCCCGTTCACGGTGATTGTTGCGCCGGAGGCCCACTGAGGGATGCGGATGCGCATGGTCCAGTCTCCAGTGCCGGTGACCTGGAGAGTTGTTGTGTCGCCGATGGGGTATGTTGTCGTCTGGACGATCTTGACGTTGCGCTGCTTCCAGTCCAATGTCGAGGGGGTAAAGAGGTTCACGTAGACTCCGGAGGCGTCGTACCAGTATATGGAGTCCATCAGCTTGGTGTTCGTCTCAACGGCTGTGCCCAGGCAGCACCAGAAGGAATCGTAGTCGGTGCTCCACGTGCCGCCACCCCATGCTGGGCCCACACCTCGTTTTCCGCCGGGCTTGAGGGGTGTGAAATACGTGATGTGGCCATGGCTGTCTGCTGGGTTCTGCGCACCGAGGAGATGGTTCATCAACGCTTGCTCGTAGAAGTCGAAGTATTTGATGTTCGTTGGGTCCATCGTCCACAGGTCGCGCGTGAGCTTAAGCATGTTGTAGGTGTTGCAATGCTCAGCGGTATCCGTCGTCAGGTACTGCGCAATTGCATTGGGTGGACGGAAATGCTCTGCCTGGCTGTTGCCCCCAATGGCGTATGTGTGAGCATTGACGGTGAAGTCCCAGGCATTTCTTGCAATATCCAAGTAGCGCTGAGTGCCGGTAGCCTTGTACTCCCGAGCAGCACCGATCCATTTCGGCACCTGCGTGTTGGCATGAAGCCCATTCAATTGGTCTTGCTTGTTGGCGAGAGGGTCGAAGACGGCGGTATGGTCGAATCGTTGAGCCACGGTGAGCCACCGTCTGTCTCCCGTTAGCTGGTAGACGTTGGCAAGGATGTCGTTCATGCCGCCAAACTCGGTGCCCAACATCTTCTGCAACTGGGCTGAGCTGAGCTTTGCGGTCCGTTGGTCGACCCAGCCGCTCATTCCAAGCAACACATCGCGCGCTTTGGGGTCCCCGATGATGCGCCAAGCATCGAGGAGGCCCGCCATGGTCTTGTGAACGGCATAGTACGGCACGTTGCCATTGCTCAGGGTGCCGGCTTCGAGTGCGTTGAACTCTGATTCTGGGAACCCGGACAGATATCCTGCGTTGAAGCCTGCAGCGGCATTGTTTGCCTGGCATTTTGCCACTTCAGCCACGAAATATGTTGCGCGGTCTCGGCACGTGGTGTCGCGTAAAGTCGCGTAGCATTGCGCCCATGCTGTGAGATAGTGTCCTTGGGCATGCGAGCGAAAGGGGAAGTCTGGCGCGTCCCATCCACCATTTGCCTGAGCACCACTGGTGGAGAGCTTGTGCGTTGCCCGGAAGTTGTACAGCAGTCGATCAACGTTCACTGACCGGACATAGCTCAGTGTTCGATTTTGGTTGTCTGTCCAGCGGCTGCTGCTCAGCGCGACTTGACTGAGGTCGAAGGGATATGCGGTGACTCCAACCTCTGGGACCGCGATGGGCGGGATGGTCTGGGCGGACGTGAAGATGGCTTCGGGCAGAACCCCGAGGAGCACAGACTTGAGCAACATGTTCAGCGGAGAAGTGGCGGGCGCCAACGAGTATGCACGAAGTAGCTAGACAGCAAATCTCAATACCAGCACTTGAACGACTTGAAATATTTTACGCGCCATAATATATAATTCTTCTTCTCCATGAATAGCAGAACGAGCGCCTCCTCTCATTGGTGCGGGGTAAGAAAATGTAACATCGTCATAGTAAGAGACTATTGGTGCGCATGGCTTATTGTCGACTCAAGCGACACTGTACAGTATAGTGGGTAATACGAGCAGGTGTTATTCGGAGCATCAGAGCCAAGTTGATCTAAGCAATTCTCCGCCAAACGGGGTAGACACGGTCAAGGCACGTCTTGGCACAATGGTCCGGGGTAGTTGTCAGCTATAGGCGCGACTAGACTTCGGTCGCCCACTTAGATTGTATCGGTAGTGGAGAAAGCCGAGCGGATACTACATAAAGACAGCCCCCATGACCCAATTCAGGCCTTGGCTGCTGAATTACCCGACATTGTCACCTTCACACTCTCAAATAAACCACGCTCTCGGCGTTCCGAGCCCGACCTTGATGAATCTATACGCAGCTATTTTCATCAATCACCTTCACTCTCAGAATTCTCGGTCTTCCGGCTCCTGCCTTTCGAGGAGCTCGACTTCTTCCCCTTCCCTTCTTTCTTGGACTTCTCTTTCTTAGCCTCCCTCTCTTTCGCCTTATTTGACTTCCTTCTGCTCTTTTCCTCCTCGCCAACGCTCTCACTCGAAACACCCTTGGACACAGACCCATTCCACTTTTTTCAACCCCCTTACTTTTTCCGGGTTGTGATCGAGCCTCGTCGTGTGAATCTCGGCGATTCATTCTCCCTCGTTTCCTTGAACCCTTGCCATGTACTGAGCAAAGTCGACGGTTGAATTGGCGATAGTCTCAAAATGCTTGACAGTGATGATCGGCGGAGCGTCACCGTCACGAGCTTCGCAGTAGACAAGTCCATTTGCCGTCTGGAATGCGTTACATATCTGGCGGCCGTTTTACTTCAGGACTTCATGGTTGTTCCTCTAGTATTGGCGGATCTTTGTCCTCTACTTCGCTTGTCCTACCTCTTCTCGCGGTTCCCCTTGCTTTTCGATCTTGATTTCGAATGTCTTCAGGCTCCTCTTCAGTTCTCCTCTTCAGTTCAAGCGAAGTCTAGAAGAGGCTGAGGTGGTTACGTGAATGGGCGGCCCCTTGAAATTCACCAATACGGTTGGTAGTGAGAATAAGGATACCAGAAAAGTATTTCAACATCCGCAGGAAAACCGAGCCAAGACTGTTCTTTTGGATATTTCCCTTAGTTATCTTCGCCAGGAAGATGTCGATTTCGGCGAGGAGTCGAGCGAAGCCCCGCTTGTGGGCAACGTTAAGGTTCTCTTGTAGCGGATCCTCGATATCCTCCACTTCCAGAACGAAAGCAATGCCGCCGCAAGTTATAGGGAACAGCGGCCGCCGTGTGTGAGCGGCGACACATCCCGCGGCCAAATAATTTGCCTATACCTTGAGCCCCATGCATGAGAATGAGGAATCTGTCCACCTGTCCTGCAGTGGCTTCTCTCACAACTTGAACACCTTGACCTTCCCTTAACCGATCATTGTTAATTGATGCCACCAAATGTTCTATTCCTACAAACTGATCTCCAGCAGACTCGATTGACCACCAACGCAGGTGTTTGTCTTGGTAAATCGGCCAAGCTAGATTGATAAGTAGGGATGAATGCTCTATAGTCTACTATGATATCTGCGTCATCACTAGTATGCAGCCAACTGAAGGATGTGACTTGGTTAGCTGATACACGGATACATGAGAAATTTACATTATTGTCACCCGTGGATACACAGTGATATATGCATAAACCAGGGACCCAAATATTACATGCGTCTTTCATTACCCCTGAATCGTAGCAACCAGGCTTGATAAGCAGGTCACTGATTTCGCTTTCCTCCACAGAAGCCAGGATTCAGTGCTAGAAAGCAGATCCGCGTCCTGGAGGATGCCCATGGTACTCACAGCATTGAATAGACGTCATGTGGGAGTCAGATCAGAGTGATGTCGCTTTCCTCGAGTGCCCAAGACTCCCATTCCATGCTGTCCTTCCCGCCAAATAAAGGCATATATAACCTGCCCGCGCGATTCCTTATCGGTTGGCTTCCTGCCACCCAAGCATCGCTGATGACTCGATAGCATTGCGATCTTGCAATTGTGGGGTTGTGCGCTTCGCGCAAGATGAAAGGAAAATGGCAACCGAAGATTATACAACACACGTCGTTCTCTTCTGTGGCCCGTGGTGCGAGCGCAAAATACCCCCTCTCTGTGGCAATCAATTTACGTCCCCACGTGTGTATTGATAACCATCGCTCGATTTCAGGAATGCGCGGCCCAAAGCTTCCTATCGTTGCTGTATTTGCCTCTGCCGCTCGCAGCAAGCCCCAAAACACTTCCCGCTCCTTCATCCACTGAGTCGCGGGACCGAAGATGCATGACTGAGTAAGAGTGCAAAAAAGGGCGAAATGAAGGTGCTCTGGTGAATAAGCGGATCCAAGGTTGGATGTCTTGACCATGCGCCAAAAGCACACGACATCATCTAGATTTATAGGAAAGTACCCGGTCGATGCATTGAATTGGGAAGCTCGCACACGATCGACGATGACACCTGGAACAATCAAGCTGCTGCCTTCAAACCTCGCGCGTTGTTGGTGTCTGCTGTCACTTGTGTAATGGCTAGGGTGCATTACAGGAGCATGGGAAGTGGCCTGTGTCCTATTCGAAACTATAAGGTTTGGATATCCGTAAACATCCCACCGCGGAATCCATGATGCAAGTCCACTTTTGGCAAGGCTTTCCCGAGTGTTTTGAACATATGTCAACCACGTGATGTCCCCAGATCTGGTAATACAGCGCGCAAAGTCGGCATACACCTCGGCGACAGGTTTGGAATAATCTGGCTGCATGCTCAACCCGGATGCCGCATCGATCGCAATATCCAGCTGATCGTCTAGACGGTCGAGGTACAGAAAAGCGTAGACCCGGTCCCTCGGATCTTTGAAATGTAGCGTCCGTGCCATATTAAGAATGGTTGACAAGTCGGGCTGAGTTCCCAAAGTGAGTCCAAAGCCTTCAAGTTGTGCTATCTCGCGGAAGCGGTAGGGGTACAACAGTCTTAGAACAATTGTACTTTTTACTTCGTACTTGGCAAACGCGTGGTAGAAGTTCCTGGGCAGCCAGTCGCGCAGAATCATGAGTGACGTCATCCCTGCAGTCCTACGCGAACCCCAAACGACGACTGTATCCTGTGCAAGAAGTGCCTCCTGTATGACCCAGCCTCGTTCAAACCACGAGTGATCCAGCAAATACTTGAAGGATTGGATCCTAGTGTCTTCCAAGGCTAGCTTTATCTCGTCTTCTATCGATGGGTTCGGAATCGGCGATAGGTCATTGATGTGATACTGACGGGCCAAGGCTAACATCTCTGACACAAAGGTCGCTACTCGATGCGCGTGGCCCCTGTCGTCACCAGCAAGGTGGATAAGCACCCTTCTCGCCCGGTTGAATATTGGGCCCATCAAGGCGACCTGGCGACCTTTCTCTTTGTCATCGTGCTGATTGATGGAGATCGAATCGGCCCAAACAATGCGTGGTCTCGAAGGGTACCGCACTGCCATCAGGGCCTGCAGGAGATTTGGCGTGATTTTGACGCGGGTACCGTTACATATCACCTTCTTGCGCTTGATACCACGGCCCCACACATATGATATGGCCTCGAAGTCTGGTCTGGGGCTGTCTTCCAGGTTGACAATCTTGAGATGGCAACGTAGGGGTTGCCGGAGCCTTCCAGGCTCCAAGATCAGCACTCTGGTATATGCACTGGCGTCTGGAAGTGGTTGATATATATTAGCGCGTTGCTTTTGATGCGTCGTATCCGCTGTCATGTTGGGCAACAACGAGATCAAGACCCTTTGGAAGAAAGACGATGACCATGAAAGACTGCAAGCGGGGTTAGAAGCACATACCGATGACTGCAGTAGATTGACGTCGTGTCAGCTGTGCCTCGGAGCGGAAAAAGTCGCAGGTTATTCGGCCCAACCCATTCAAGCCAGCCACATAGATGCTGTGTAACAGTCCCACCCAATCGGGGCTTCGCAACTCACTCCCGAGTTGACATGGTGAGCGCCTTCGGTTTGGCCCTCGCACATCCACAACTGCAATTGTTGGAAAGGAATACTGTGTATTGGACGGCTGTCAGAGTGGGGACCCCAAAAAGGATCACCACCGAAGTACCCGCAAAACATAGCGGTCGCCAGTGCGGCGTAGGCACAGCGTCCTGTATCTCGTGACTAATGTCCTAGCTTGACAATCTTTCAGCTGTCTTGTCCGCTTTTAAGACTGCAACAATAGCTTTCCGCCATAGTCTAGATCCCAGCAAAGACTTAGCCATGGACGCTAAGACATGCTGCTGTAGACCCCCGGAGTATTCTGACTGTGAAGCATTATCATCAGATCTCGAGCAGCATGTGAAAAGTATGCTGTATAATACTGTCAGCATAAGAGCTGCTTATGTAAGGAACTGTGTACGATGGCAGTTAGTAGCTGCGTTAGGCTGCTGTCGCGTTTTGGGTACGCGAAGTGGGTCGTGCATCCGCTACTACATCCGATAAGAATGACTTGTTACGACTTGTTGATCGTCTCATAACTTCTCCTTCGAATGCTATCATAACGAAGGACAGTTTGGGGTCTCCGAGATCATCCGGTACCGGTGTCTGGGCCACTCATGAGCGCGCTGTTCCGAATTGTCTGAGCGGAGAACGTTGGATCCCCCAAGAACCATCGTCGGGGTATGAGCCAATCAGGGTAGCCCATTTCCACGTCCAATGTATCCCAGGGTCTTCCCCAGGCCGCACTCGACTTCTTTGTGTCCTGCCTAACGATCTCCTATGGACCTCAAATTCCTTCACATCTGTAGAGTGCCAACAACTTCTACTCGTTTCCATCACGTAGGCACGCTGAGATTCTCAACATGGCGTCTCAAAAGATCTTCAACATTGGACGACCAAACATTGACATCCCTCATCTGGCTAAGAATGGTCACTCCTCACAGCTGATCGTCAACGGACGCCCGTTTCTCATACGAGGCGGCGAACTCCAAAATTCATCCCTGACGTCCGTCGAGTACATGGAGCCGGTCTGGCAGAAGATGAAACACACGAATGTCAACACCTTGCTCGGATGCGTCACCTGGGAGATGATCGAGCCGGAGGAAGGTTCCTTCGACTTTTCCATCCTTGATGATGTTATCCTGGCGGCCCGAAAGCATTCTATGCACCTCGTGCTGCTGTGGTTTGGGTCATTCAAGAACGGTAAATCCGTAGTTCCTATGGTTATGCATCACGAAATGGCATTATTGACTATCTCACAGGACTTTCAACCTACGCACCTCCATGGGTTAAACAAGACCCCAAGCGCTTCCCAAGAGCCAAGCTGCGGAAGGCTGGTGGCCGGCTCGAGACGGCCAATGTTCTATCCATATTCAACGAAGAGAGCCGCAAAGCCGACGCAAAGGCATTTGGGGCCCTCATGAAACACCTCCGGGAATTTGACGAGTCCCATTCCACAGTCGTCATGGTCCAGGTTGAGAACGAGAGCGGTCTCCTTGGAGACTCGCGAGATGGTTCTGACTTGGCTGAGAAAGCCTTTCATGAGCCTGTCCCGAAGGACTTGGTGGACTTCCTTTCTGCGGACTGGGAAAATCTGCACCCGGACATAAAGGAGCAGAACCTGACCCGATTCAGGCACCACTCTGCTGGTTCCAAGCCCGAGGGGAGAGACTGGGAGGTGGTGTTTGGGGCGAGTCCCCGGACAGACGAGCTCTTCATGGCATATAATTACGCACTCTACATCAACGAAGTTGCCGCTGCCGGAAAGGAGCAATACCCTATTCCTCACTATACTAACCTATGGATGAACTACTCCGGACAAGATTCAGACAATGACTTCCCCGTTGTCGTTGGCGGAGGCGGTTGGCCAGGCGACTACCCTTCCGGTGGCGCAGTGAGCAACGTTATGGATGTGTGGATGCGGTTTGCGCCAAACCTTGATTTCATAGGCCCCGATGTTTACCTCAACGATTACGAGAGGTCTTGTGCCAAGTATCGACATCGTAACCAGCCACTCTTCATCCCGGAACAGCGACGGGATGAATACGGCGCGCGTCGTATTTGGATCGCCTATGGATCCTACGCGGCCATGGGCGTGGCACCATTCGGAGTTGACACGGTCGATCCTGCGGATAGCCCGTTCACCAAGCACTACGGGCTGCTCAAGTCCGTCTCGGCGATTGTGCTCGAGGCCCAGCGTCAACCCAATTCGTCTATCGGATTCTGTTTTGACGAAATTCCGGACGGGGCTTCTGGCAGGTCGTCCAACCCGGTCAAGAAGGTCTGGGGGGATTTCGAGCTTACGATAGATCGGTGCTTCGTCTTTGGGAAACCGGGCCCAGGTGCAGGCATGATAATCGACCGCGGTGATGGCAAGTTCCTACTGATCGGCTGGGGTTTCCAGGTCAGTGCGAAGGCCGTGTCTGAGGACAGCACTTTTACTGGGATCTTGACATTTGAGGAAAAGGCGGTGGATGATGAGGAGACGGGCCGTCTGAGAACAGTGCGTGTTTTGAACGGAGACGAGACGCGGAGTGGCGAGTTTGCCATGATGCCCAACGAGGACCCTGACTATGGCGGCTTCCCCATCTCGGTCACTGTTCCCGCAAGGACAATGATTGCTGAGGTGACGTTCTACTCTATCTCCGATTAGGCCTGTTGCTAGAGGCCATCATTAGTCTCGAAAGTAGTGTATCGACCCTGCTCAGCCACTGCTTGGGTCCGAGCCGAGAAACTGTCCATGTCAAGGTCCATGCCAGATGTCACTGGTGCTAGATCCTTCTCTCCCAGAGGTAAAGAGTACCCGATTAGGAAACGCAGCATCCATCCGTCGAGCTTGTGCGTTCTATAATCACTGGAGAGGAGGCAGAAGTTCTGGAATGTGACGAGCCGTTGGATCTAATAGCAGTCAGTACCTGGAGGGTTCAATGCTAAGTTCTGATGCCTCGCACTCGACAAACCTACCATTGGTGCCGTGTTCGGCCAATACCGCCTGAGCTCGAGTATTGCTTCGAAGTTCGCATTGAGGGCGTCGCGAGAATTCTGAAGGTCTTCATTCTCGCTGAACAACAAGGTGTGGAGCAACACCGCCGACGAGACAACAGCCATGTGACCAACAGTTGGATATAGGACTTCGCAGTTCTCCTTTCCACGAGCAAGCTTGAGTAGCTCACTGTACGATGAGGCATGAGACTTGCACTTGGCGCGGTAAATCGCAGTAAGTGGTGATGGCGCTGCCGCGGGCTCCAGGAACCGGAAGTAGAGCAAAGTTGCGTAGTGGTGATAGCCGAGGTGAAGGGCTACAAAAGCACCGCCATGACCTGCTTGGATGTGACGCTGGAGGTTCTCTGGATTCATCCTGACTCCATGAGGAATCATGGTATCCCAGTCCTCCAATAGCGTTGAGAGAGAAGCCACTCTCGACTCAAGCTCCTCGCTACTGACGTTGCCATATACACTTCGGTGGTTCAACTCCTGTATCGGGCCGAACAATCGGACCAAGGAGATCTTGTGTGCCCATAGACCAGGTTGCCATGGGTCTTTGAGCCTTGTTTCATCTGCTGTTAACGGCTCAAATACACTTTCGTCCATGGGGAGATCAACAGCCAGGTCGGTATCGCGAATCTGGTGAGGCAGGCCTAGACTGGAAGACGACCAGCGGTCGGCCATGTATAGAGTCCACCATGCTCTCCTTCTGATTTCGCGGTCCACCAATGTCGTCGATACTGGGCAAGTACCGCCTTCCATGATTTGTAATACATTGACCGCAATCCCTTGACGCTGTAAGTGGCTGTTCTTGTTGAACCAGCTGTGATTGGATAGTGAAACTCACGGAACAACAAGGCCTCTGACGATGGATTCAGATGGGCAGCATAGAGATTGGCAAGCAGTATGCATGTTTGGACATTCTCGATGCAGATATTCTCAAGATCCGCTAGGAGCAGCTGCTTCGATCCTCCCATGTAGTCGTTCTCCAGAGCCCGTATCTGACCATCCTCATCGAACCTCGCGGCCATGCTACAGATGGCTAGGAGCAATGCTTTGTTGATGGAGCCATCCTGCACCTGACGTCGTAATGTGACTGGATGGAACAGGCTGTGAGGTCGGTTGTGGAGCTTAGTAAGGTAAAAGTCCACAAGGCGGACAGCGACCTTGAGAGCCACGTCCGTTACGGTGGTGGACACGGGGATAATTGCCTCTCTGGGACTCTCACTTCTCGGGAGCAGTGGAAGTCGTCGGCCCGGAGCGGTTGTAAAGGAATTGGTGCACTGCAAATTCTTGGCCTGGCACTGGTCGCATGCGCCCCCGACCAAACCGCTCCGACGGGTGCATTTCCGTTTGCTTCCCCGGCATCGGTGGCAAGCTTTCGCAGGTCGCATGGTATTGGATGGCCATGGGCATAGGTCTCAACGATCTATTAAGCCTTCCTCACTCGTACTCGGGAGTCGGACAGGGTCTACCGCCGATGCTTCGTTTGTGGAAACGATGATAGGTCGTTTGATAGCCCATGTGCCTGAACCTTCTTGGTAAAGCGTCGGGAGCACTGCTGTGGTCGAACGACATCTGGGCGGGGTCGGAATTGGCGTCTTCGTATTGGCTCCAAAGCCGTGCCTCCTCACGGCTTCGAAATGGCTATTGGAGGAGTTCACACTGACATATTAGCAGGCCCGTTAATGTCAGTCGAGTGACGTTTCATACGGGTCCAATAGCTTTTACGAGAATATTGCTACGTTTGCTGCTCGACAGTCAAGACGCGTAAACACAAACCGCCTTCCCCGCAAATGCAAGGATCGGAATAGAACGTGTCTCATTGGCTGTAAGCCCGAGTCGGCGCCAAGAATGCCCCATTCTATTCCCTCCTTAGAATGGTAGTGCCCTGCCTCGGTTGAACTCTTATCCGAGCACAATACATGATACGCGCGCTTCTTCATAGTATGGCGAAGTGCCCAGGTGGGAAGCTTGTATGCTTGAGTCGGCCCTGAATTATTCACTACCTGAATCAAGGTCTCCTCAACTATTACAATGACAGTATTCATCTCGCACTCAGTTCCTGATCACCAGGGCTCGCTCGGTGCCCAGATGCAATCATGTGCAGGTGATTCTTCAAGCAGTACTCAGATATAAAGTATCTAGACTTCACCCTTCACTTTCCGCTCTCCTGCGAACAACTCGCAGTCTATTATCAGCTCATTCCAGCACCCATACAGCTGATCTTTGCATTTCATTCACCATCATGCTTCTCGCATACGGCTTGAGCGTTTCCGCTTTTGTGGCGACAGCCCTGACAGCTTCAGTGTCGCCCCGGGCTCCACAGCCATGGACAAACTTCAATGACAATGCAGTGTTCATACCGAAGCAAGCAGCGACTAGTTGGCGCACTTTATACGGTCGGACTCTCCAGCTACCAGACTTGTCACTCCTCCTGTCGTGGGAGGACTACGATCCGGACGTGACCTTTACCTACTTCCCCATCTACAAGTCGACTGATGGCGGAGCTACGTACCAGCCGTTCTCAAGAGTCGAGGACCAGGTCAATGGCTGGGGTAACTGGTATCAGCCTTTCCTGTATTCCCTCCCCGAAGACTTTGGAGGTTACTCCAAGGGCACGATACTACTCGCCGGAGTCTCGACGCCTCGAAACCTCTCTCAAGCATACATTGATCTCTATGCCAGCATCGATGGTGGCAAAGACTGGGATTTCGTCAGCCACATAGTTTACGGCCCAGGACCCGAAACTACGTCCACAGGCGACAAGGCCGTGTGGGAACCGTTCCTGATGATGCATGAGGGCGAGCTTGTCTGCTACTACTCTTCCCAGGTAGATCCCAAGTACAACCAGAAGCTCTCCCACAAAACAACCACCAACCTTCGTGACTGGAGTGCAGAAGTCGATGACGTTGTCAAAGACGACTTCCAACAGCGGCCCGGCATGGCGACGGTCGCATACAGCCCAGTCTCCAAGAAATACGTCATGACCTTTGAAGTCTGTGGTCTTAATGGTGGCTGTCCTGTCCACCACAAGGTCGCCCAGGATCCCCTTCAATTTGGTGCTGCCGCCGACTATCCTCTCATCCCGGGCAATAGTGGACTGAACCCCGAAGGCAGTCCGTATGTCATCTGGACACCGGAACCTGGAAATGAGAGCGAAGGTGTCTTTATCGCCAACGGGAACTCCCGCGAGGAAATCTTTGTCAACACAGACGCCCTTGATCTGAATAGTTGGAAGCCCCTGGATGTTGGACAGTGGTCAGCCTATTCAAGAGAATTGCGCATCATCAAAACACCCCAGGGCAGTGCATCAGCCGGGAAGCAGAAGCTGTTGATTACGAATGGTGGCAATATCGGTTGCTCTGGGTCTTGTTACAACTACGTGGCTGATGGCGTCGTCGATATCCCCGGCTACCCTCGCTCTGAGTAATTGTCTAGGATAATAAACACATATTATTGAACGCTGATAATGCCCGTATTTGTCACATGTGGCAATGAAGAGATTTACATCAACAGCATGCTATGCCTTTACCGACGCTAGGTGATCATGGTGATTTGAGCGAAGTTGGCCAGGTGTTCGAGATGCGTGGAGACAAGGTGCAACCTGATGAGCCATTTGTGAAGTGGCGATCAAGTGCAACCCTAGTCGTCGGATGCAACATATTATCCATTATTAACCAAGGCAGTCGTGCGTTCAAGCTTTCCTTATTGACCGATTTCGCCGAGAAAAACCTTTTGGGGACAGGGTTCCGTTACTCGTACTGCAGTACAATATGCAATGCAACGTATAATTACTAGAACATATTTGCTGCTGGAAAACTGTATCAAGACTTTGAGGACGAGGCCCGCGCCAAGTCGGTGTTAGGTTGTGACGTGGGGCGAAAGTGTGAAAGAAGGGAAGTGAGACAACTTCCTTGCAGTAGGCCTCATGCATTAACTCAAACGCCAAAGGGCGGTCGTAATTTCTTTATGTGGGAGGCCGACCACAAGAAGGTCAATTGGGAAGTTTAAACGCGCGAGCTCATCCTCTGCTAGAATTCACTTCTCAATCCTCACCGCCAATGGATTCACTACCTATACCAACCGACTTTGACTTCCTCAGCATGCTCTCAATTTTTTCGTTGAGGGTGGCCCTGGTGGCATCATTCATCACCACCTTCATTGCATCATATATGGTACGATGCCTGGTCTTTTGCTCGGCAATTTCGATACGAATTTGTCTGCAAACAGGATTTCTGACGAACAAATCTCATTTATCGCAGATGAACATGAATATGACTGCCGATATCGAGCAAGAAGAACCGCTACTTGACACCATGACCGACAATTCGAGCAGCACTTGTGGGTTTGCCACGCCTCCGACGCCGATGGAAAGTTCTGAATACTCAGACTGCCCGAATTGCTCAGAATGCCCAATATGTCCGAAATATCTTTGGAAGAATCACGGGACTGTTCCCTGGCCAGGAGATGTCTACCATATCCTTGAAAAGCAAAGCGGCGAGGCCATCACGCTGATTGGGGATCAAGTCAGAATGCGGAGCTTGGTACATCCTAAGCTCTTAGGCACTCGGTGGCTCTGTGTCAAGCAGGACGGCTACTTCGGATTCCAGAACCTCGAGACAAGCGGATATCTGGGGCACGATGGCGGCAGTAAGATCCACGCCGGCGCGCGTCAGCTTAACGAGTGGGAGTTGTGGACGCCGAGAGAACATCCCGAAGGAGGATACGAGCTTTTATCCCCGTTCTATGCTCACACCCTACTGGCACTTTCCGTGCATGGAGGCGATGGCGGCTTGGTCCGACTACGGTATTCAACTGCGCTGTGGGAGTTCAAGAAGGTCTAAGGGGCTGTGAACGTCTGAAGGTCTTCTATGTTTATTTGACGACAGTCGGTCGTATTTGGATTCTATGGTGCGCTTTTCTAGGACAGCTCATAATTTGTTACCTCGTGGAGCATCAGCTTTTCAAGGAGGATGGATACCTAGCTGTGGTATGTTTGTTTAGGTTCCACAATACCTAGGTATCCACCGAGGCAAATAGCATATTGGCGGATGATACTTTGGTGATGTCTATAGGGTCTTTGAAATGGCTCTATGTAATGGGATTTCAAATTAGGATCAATGATCTAAAGTTGAAACTAATGGGGCTACACTTCGGGGTAAAGATTGACGTGACTGGGAATGCAACAGGACAGGTCGATTGTGGCATGGAAGTAAGGTGTGATCATCCTTCTCACGGCCGGCCTCCCCCATTAGCTCAACTACGAGAATGCCCTGTCAATTTCTGCCTGAGGCCCGCCATGTACAACAAGCAAGGGCTGAAACATGCATTAGCCTTTTCATCAACACCTGCATAACAATACAGGTGTTGCCTTTGTGACCTGAATTTGACAGCCAAGATTCTTCCACTCTCTTTGTTCACACCAGTCATTACTGCCATCATCTTCGAACCATTCATTAGAACATATGTGGTATGCCCCTTGGCCAGTCTCTGGAACATCAAGAAATTCCACTGTGATTTCAAATCCGAGATCACTGACCAATGCTGCAAACGCAGTCTAGATCGAGATGGCGACTGAATTCGAGCAAGAACACTTCCTTCGCGAACAATTCTGTTGCGACACCGCTACGGACACGGCGACCACCACCTGTCCGGTCAACACCCCTCCTACCACCGCGGCAGGCCCTGACTGCCTCTGGAGCAGTCAAGGAGCGGTCCCTTATCCCGAAAACACTTTCCAGATTATCGAGAAGCATAGCGGCAAAGCCATTGCGCTTGTCGAAGGCGAACTCAAACTCGAGAAAATCGGATCTACTAGTACGAATGATACCCACTGGCTCTGCATCAAGCAGGATGGCTGGTTCGGGTTCCAAAATCCCAAGACCGGAAGTTATCTTGGCCATGACGGCAAATCCGGCATTCAGGCCTCTGCGCCCCACCTGAAGCAATGGGAGCTGTGGACACCGAGGGAGCATCCTGAGGGGGGACACGAGTTGCTGTCACCTTGGGGGAGTCAGATTCTCATGATCCTATGCGTTGATGGCGACCGGAGCACCCTGGTCAGACGACGGCATGGAACCACGCTGTGGGAGTTTGTCAGAGTCTGAACGGCGCGACACAGGTCCTACTGAATGAGCTTACTTTGGAGAAGCACGATCTTGTTTGTTTTGGACGACATAAGACCATATCCACGAGGTACCACCACTGATTTGAGACAATGAGCCGGTCAGTGAGCACTTGAGGCCAACGGGGAATACATTACATACATAAACCTCCGATGCTTCCGTCATAATGGAAGACTGGTCGCAGGCTGTCGATTCTGAAGTCTATCTCCTTCCCTGTTCTCTTCTGTTTTCGTACCTGGTGCCATGCAAATGGTTTGTGCTCGTGCCAGCCCGTCGTTATAGTCCCGCGTAATGGTCTGATATCACCCACGCTTCGCAAACTCTGCGAATTACTTCTGTGTTTTCTTCTATTTCTCGACGATGCCTTGCACAGTTGGTTGTTGCCTAACCCGAACCTTACTAAGCATCACTTGACCCTTGGCAATTATCACTGCGCCGCTTGAGCGTGACCCACGACATGAACGTTTTGACGGTGAGGAGCTCTTCGGATGCTACCAATCGCCCCAAAGTTGACCTCGACCATGCTCTACACAAGACATCCCCTGGCCGTCTACACTAATGTTCATCAATTCAGCGCTGTTGGCATCACAAGAGTCAGACTTTTCTGTGTTTGTTCGACCCCGAGACGCTGTATCCGCGTTGGGTTTTTTCGCGCACGGTTTTCCACCACGACACCCGCTGCATCACCTAAATATCATTGGATTGATGGCGTAGAGCGCTTGGAACTATATGAGCCCGGCGGATATCACCCGGTTTTGATTGATGATCTGCTACACAATCGCTATCGGATAGTTGACAAATTGGGGTTTGGTGGCTATTCAACCATCTGGCTCGCTCGAGACGAGGTAGACAAACGCTACGTCGCAGTCAAGATCGGTATTTCAGCTCCAGCGCTCCCTCGCCGAGAGCAAGAGATACTCAGATTGTTACATGATTCTCGTTGGAACTCACAAGACTCCACGGTGTTGCCATCTGTCCTCGACGCTTTCGATGTTTGCGGTCCAAATGGGAGACACCCGTGTCACACCCTGATCCCCGCGCAAGGGAATCTCAAAGAGGCCTCATTCAGTCGCCTATTTCCCATTCAAGTCGCACGCGCATTATCTGCCAATTTGGTGGCTGCTGTTGCAGCGGTTCACTCACGTGGATTCGTGCACGGAGGTCAGTCTTGGTCCACCAAAAGCTACTTATTTCCAATGGCTCTGACCAAAAGCAAACGCAGACATTCATCTTCGCAACGTCTTGGTGAAGATGCCGTCAACGTTCGATGAATTTTCAATCCAAGAGTTCAGGGAGAAGTATGGCGCGCCTGAAACAGTGCCCATCTCCCGCGTTGATGCCAAGCCTCTCCCTGCCAACGTCCCAGCATACGCTGTGGAGCCTCTTTACCTCGGCAAGAAGGCCCAAGAATTCACTTTGGCCGACGCACAAGGCCTAATCCTCAGCGACTTTGGCGAGGCTTTCTGCCCAGCTACGGAGCAGCGCCTTGGTAGGGAATGCAACACTCCTCTAGCCAAGAAAGCGCCCGAGGCAGTGTTTGAGCCTGATGTACCCCTGTCATTTCCTTCAGACATATGGAGTCTTGGGACCGCCATTTGGGAGATACTAGGAATGAAGTTCATCTTCAGTGAGGCAGAAGCCCAAGATGAGATCACCGCCCAGCAAATTGACGTCTTGGGTGCTTATAATTTCCCTGATAGCTGGAGAAGGCAGTTTGAACGACCGAGATGCGAAGGCAACCAAGGTGTCACAACCTTTCCTCTGCGACCGACTGGTGAACGGGAAATATGGCCCAGTCTTGATGGTGCCTTTGAGGAGTTTGTGCAAAAGTACAGAAGAAAGCGAGAGGCGGCTGGGGCATTTGGCGAACAAGAGACGCGAGCTATTCTCGAATTGATACGTGGAATGCTCAGGTTTCGACCTGGGGAGCGTCTGACGATCGATGAAGTCCTCAAGTCTGAATGGATGGTCAAGTGGGCGTTGCCCCAGTTGGAATTCGATTAGAGTGGATGGTGTGGGATGCTAAAGAAATACAGACTAGCCATGCAACGATTAATGTCTACTCGAGTGTGAGATGACCTCAGGAACTATCAACCACGCTCAATAGCCCCACATGCATTGCTAAAGCTGTTCATGAACTGACTTCTATATGAGAAATGGCGTGAGCCATGCATCTAAGATAACAAATGCTACAAGCCGCAGACACGAGAAGCCTTAGAATGGCCCAGGCCCCCCGTCGACGTCTCCAAAGATACAGTGAGATATCAATATCACAAGCGGAAGGATTCTGCAGTATCTTTCCGCAAAGCACTGTCTAAAACTTTGCAGAACTTCAAGGGCGACGAGGCCTGCTTATGTTCCAAGTGCCCATGACCTCAATCCGGCAACCTCGTTTACTGTGCATGGCTCATTATTTTTCAACACGCGATGCTTCGGTATCTTGTTGTTCTTGGTCGGGATCTGAAGTATAATGCTCTCAGTCGGTCCGGGGAAAATACCGCCATGACCCTCCTCAGTAAGGTCAGCGGTGTCCGCAGCGAATAATATCCCAAACTCTCCCCCGGCCGTGGTCAAAGTGGTTGAACTGTTGTCCGGTAGCGTGATCACGCCGAGTCCTTCGAGGAGTACCACCCATCTGCCATAGTTTGATTAGTTTAATACTGTGAACTCTGAAAACGAACGACTCGGAACTCACTGGTTGCCCGGGGCAGGGTGCAAGCCGGCGTCAAAGCCGGATGGAACAACGTTCATCGAGAGTTTCGAGACGTCTCCTAGCATTGTGGTCCTTGAATTGACCAAGCCTGACTGGTTTGACGAGGTGAATGGCTGGTCTAGTTCCCAGCACTCAAATAGCGAGGCGTTGTTGTAGGTTCCGATGGCGGTCACGTTCAACTTCGTCCCCGTCGCCATGGCCGTGCCGGCAGCAGCGATAATGCCGAATAGGTGGATAAGAGTGTTTGGGAACATATTGATGATATTTTGAGATGCAGATGATCCTTGATTTCTACGGTGGTGTAGAAGGCAAGATGGGGACGTTCTTTATAGTTTTTCAAGTATTGCCGTGACATTCGTCCTTTGCCTTGAGGGTTCACAACTTTTTGCTCCCCCTATCTGCTCGCGATCAATCCAGATAATCATGATTTAATGCCAGTCACTCTACATAGCCTCAGGCTGACGAGGCTTTGATCAGGCGTCACACTCCAAAGATGTATGGCTTGTCGAGCCCCCATCGTGTGAAAGCTCTTTTCGGAAGTCAGCATAAGAGCGTTGACTGGCAGAGCGGGTGAGATGAGCACTTATATAAGTCACGACATGATCCTATACCAAGTTCTCTCAACCTGCGCCTTGTACTGAGGTCATGCAAGGCTCTATGTTGTGTTGCACGTGAAGGCTGATAGGGGAGCAGTGTACTTAGGTATGGACCCCAACACTGATTTTAGAAACCACGTCAGCCAACCAAAATCCTCAATGCTGTGTGGGTGTCACATGCTTAACATTCCCAGAGGTAATACTACAGAGTACGTCCCAATCCGGGAATGATCGTTAATAATTACGGCAAACCTGCCAAACAGGGTGGGAAGCCTGAGGGCGGCCGCTTTTTCTCGGCGGCCTGGGTCATTCGGTCCACCCGAAAGGACGGCAAAGGAAAGCAAGCCATGACTCTCTATCTACTCATCTTATGGCCGAATCATATGACACAGATTCATTTTGTGAGAGTGTGGGATGCATCGTTTCTAACCATGTTGGTAACAAACATTTGTGTGGCAACGAACGGGCGACGTCAAGGATTTATTCAGTGGCTAGCATAGGCTCCGGTCGTCACGAGTCGAAAGGGTTGCAAAGCAGCGTGTATTACATCCTGTGAAATAATCCTCTGACAGAGCACTGAACTTTTGAAGCCAAAAACATTGTGTGCGGATGACTGACGGGTAACCCTAATTGGGTGAAGGTAAGTCTTCTACTCAAGAGTCAGCTGTACTGTCTCCGTTGTGGGGATTGTCTGAGGTGTCCCTGCTCTCACATATACTACCATGAAGGGGGAAATTATGAGTGAAACAATCCAATATAGCCTCACATCTGAGAATCCACAGGGGATGGCTGGTGACTAGCAAGGGCTGTCTTGTCATAGTGGCTCCTTCTAGGTAGAATTCCTGGCAGACCAGTAGATATATCTGAATCTACTACCAATCGATATGAGACATCAAAGTCGTGCCGTAGTAAACAAAATTCAGTGTCGACATTCAGTATGCGATGTGGATGCCGAGTGAGCAGACATACACTTCCCCTCATGCTACCTACCCCTCTTCCTCTTGCTGTAGACGCCATGATCGGCTGCTTGTATTACTGGCCACGCTGACAGTACAAATGTTTCCACTGCGGGGGATGTGCTTACGCCGGTGGAGACTGAGGAGAATCAGATGGGGTAGGTAGGTGCTCGAGTTCTTGTAGGGCGTCCGGGGAAATTCTCAGAGGCCCGGATTGATTCTTGGCATCCTCTCGGCCAAGATATCCCATATTCGCCTTCACATTCGTTGAAAAACATGTTTATCTCGTTTTTTACCTTGACAAGTTTGATTATCGTGGTACATGCCACCGTTCATGAGCTCATTGTCGGGACCTTCAGCACCAAGTTCCTCTACACCGTCGAGTTTGATAATGAAGCGCTGACTCTGAGTCTCTTGGCAAACACTTCTGTCCCGTATGCGGGCAATTGGATTACTTTCAACGTAAGTTCCATTTTGTGTTTTGGTTTGTCTCGAGTACCAGTTCGCTAAATGAATTACAGCATGACAAAACAAATCTCTATACCACCGCCTACGGCCAATCCAACGAGCCGCAGGAACCGAAATTCGTAAGCTACTCGATCACCAATGCCACCTCCATCGAACACCAGGCCACCATCCCCGCCGGAGGAAACTGCACCGCGACCTCAATCTTTGTCGTGGCAGACGATTACCCCCCTTATAACGTCTACGGCACATTCTTCTCGTCCGTCAAGGGGATAAACGCAGGCTGCGGATCCGTGCTCTCAGTCGATGATAGCGGCACACTGGACACAGTGATCCAGAACTACACATACTTCCCCAACATATCCGGCGTCCACGGAGCCGCCCTGAGCCCAGACTCGCAATACCTATACTCAGCGGACGACACAGGCAACACCCTCTGGACACACACCGTCGACAACGTCACCGGTGAGGTCACCTACCTGTCGAACCTGACAGGGCCAACACCGGGATCCGACCCCCGTCACGTCGTGGTGCACCCCAAGGGCCACTACCTGTACGTCATCCTCGAGGGCTCGAGCCAGCTTGCGCAATACACCATCGACCCAGAGACCAGCCTGCCGGCCCAAGACGGCGTGTATCCGCTCCTGTTCTCAGCGCAGCAGGACCCGGTGCAGTACTGGGCGGACGAAGTCGCGCTGTCGGCAAGCAACAAATATCTCTGGGCCAGCAACCGAGGCAGGCACACGAATACCACAGGTTACATCTCGGTGTTCTCACTGGACGAGTGGGGCGCAATTGTAAAGCAGAACTTTATCTTGCCGACGTCTTCAAGCGGGGGCTTTTCGAATATTCTCTCGCCGAGCCCGTACGCTGATGAGTTTGCGGTGCTGACGGACAACTCGACGGGGTTCGTGGAGGTCTGGAAGCTTGGTGAGAATGCCGACTCCGCGACGGTGGTGGCACATCTTGATGTTGATGATGGCGGTGGATGCTGTTCTAATGCTTTGTGGTATTCGTGATGGAGATATGCGCCCGGGGCCGTGGAGCAGCGAGACGATATGTGTTGAATAGGGCTATTTGTATTCGTTGAGTTCCTGTATTAAGCCGGTGCAACAGTAAGTGGCCTAGAAGGCCAACGCAATGCATCTTACAGTAAGCTACCCCATGTGGGGCTTTCAACAGTGGCTGTCTAATTTGCTTCTGCAAACTAGTATTTTAGCCATGGCGCTAGACCGTGCGTATTCGCACCGGTGGTGTGACCCCGTCGAGGCTGAGGCCATCGCGGGCCGCCAGCTAGTCTCACGCCGTCAAGCACTAGGTACCTAGGTATATGTTGAACAGCTGTGGGGCTGCTGACATGCCCAGGAAGATTTTGGTGTCTGACCATTGATTCGTTACAATTATCAAGCGTCGACCTCAATCCAAGACGATTGAACATCGCATATCACACTAATATTTGGTCATTTGTACCGAGATATCAGATGTTTTGGATGGATCAATTTGTGCTGAATACCTAAGTGCCCGACCAATGCTTGGCACTGCCTTGGGTCTCAAGTCCATCTCAACGCCCCTCATGGCAACAATTACACGCCGGCACCAAGGACTCGTATTTCCGCGCACACCAAGCCAAGAGAAACAGATAATAGTTGTATAAATCGTGCAGCGAGCGATCCTTCTACCATGTATTCTAGTCCACCCGATCTTTTATCCTCTAAACTCCAGCATGCTCATGCTCACTGCATGTGCTCCTTGGTGCCGACGATAGAATAATCGTAATCGCGAATCATCTCTGCGCGCTCCTGTGCGCGCACCTTCCAGATCTCAACCTCACCGCCGCCGCGGATGATGCCAACCCGGTACTTGGCCAACAAGTTGCGCGCCGCGTTCGAGTGGTTGTATACGCCGCCGTTGAACATGGACGTCGCATCCTTCCCGATGGCAGTCGAGATGAGACCCTTACCGCCGGGGTGCTCGCGGGTGAAATCCGTCACGTCGTGCACGAGGCCCGCGACTGCGATCAAGGCGCGGGTGCGCGACTGCTCGAGGAAGTCCTCCCACTCCATCACGGGCAGGACGGCGAGCGGCTTGCCCCAGTCGAGGACGCCGAGCTTGCGGTCCAGCTTCTTCTGCTCCTGCTGCAGCTTGCCCTTGTCGATCTCATTCTGGGAGAAGGTACGCAGGTCGCTCGCCAGGCCTAGGAATTTCCAGGTGGCAATGCACCATTTGTTGGGGTCGTAGGTCAACCATCTCGTAGTGTTGCGGTAGTCTGTGGGAAACTGTTGATGGGAAGATTAGTGGGGGACATGGGTCGGGATGCCAATGTTTGACGTCGGAGATGTGCTCATACCTCATGGTGGAAGTTGTGGTATCCCTCGCCGAGACTGAATAGTGACGAGATCCAGTGATCGCGGGGAGAGCGCCTGTCGTCGAAGGGCTGATCACCAAGGTAGTGTCCGAGGCTGTTGATGGTGAAGGAGCTTTGTTGAACCGTCACGACGCGGAGAACGCCGGCGTAGACAAGTCCGCCTTTCCAGTCTCCCCAGCCCAGCCCCGCAACCAGGGTCGGCATAACCCAGGCGAAGAATATAGATATCGGGGCATAGTATTTGTGCTGCCAGACGACGAAAGGGTCGTTGGAGAGGTCGGAGATGTCGGTGCGGCCGTGCTTCTTGTAATCCTGGTTAAGGAGGAGCCAGCCCATATGTGCGTGCCACACTACAGTATGGCCGTGGTTAGCATTGCGTGCGTTGAGGATCGTTGAGAAGCGCCTTGAGCATCTCAGGGTACCCTACGTATCACATGCGGCCTTTGTCCCAGTAGGCCGCCGGGCGACTAATGCATTCAGGCTGGTGCAAGAGAGAGGTGAAGGGGGGGAGTGGCAAATAGTAGGAAGGTGGTGGTGGTAGCCTCTCGACTGGATATTGACTCACGACCCTTGTGGACGGTGTACGGGTCCGCATCGGTGTCGGTGAACCTGTGGTGGGCGCGGTGGCCCCAACTCCAGAAGCGAATCGAGCCCTCGAGGGCGCTGGCACCCCCAAAGCCGAGGAACACCTGCAGGGGCAAAGTTGCCGTGTACGAGCAGTGAGACCAGAGGCGGTGGTACCCTGCTGTGATGCCAATGCCGGCCCAGAGATGCAGTAGGACAGATAGGATCAGAGTCGGGCGAGTCAATGGCGTGTAGCAGGCGTAGTAGATGGCGACGAAAGGGATGAAGACAAGCAGCGTCGTCTTGAACCAGTCAATATGGAGGTACCAGTTGGAAAGAGTCCATGGCTGATCCGAGATGTGTGGTCCGCGCCGGGACAGGTAGCTGGGCTGCTGGCCAGGCCTCAGCAGCGACTCGTTCGCCGATGGTATCAGAGACACCGTCTTCGGCGCTGCCGTTGTTGTGGTGGTGGTTGAATGTAGCTGCGCCATGGTTGAGCAACAGCGGTCGAAGGGAAGTCGGGAGTGTTTCCTTAGGAGATTAGGAACGAGGAGTGCTTAGGAGAAAATATCCTCGGGAGGCGGTGGATGGGCAAGGTCTAACATGTTGCCAAGGAAAGCTGTCCTAGCGCGTGTTTCGATTCAACAAAACCAAGTTGAAAATTCATGCAGGGAAGGTGGCAGGCCACGAAGGACAGATTACATCATTGGTCCCCTATGTGGACATTGGGCATGTTGTACAGTAGGGGTCTCTCCTTTTGTGGGGGCGAACTCAAAGCACGACAGTGCCTTCCGTCCCTGCTAGCATTGCCGCCATGCCGTGGCAGCGTGGCTTGGACGCTTGGTTAGCTCTGAAAAAGAAGATTGTCGGCTGCGACTTCGCCACATAATGTGTAGCTCTATTGAAATAAGAGAGATGGGGAGATGCGTTATGATGTATCGCCAATCTCATGCATCAATCATCCATCATCCCAGAACTTGTGACCAACTGCAACGCTCCCAAACCATATTTGGCATAGAACCCACGCATCCGTGCAGCATGAAGGGTCTTCTCCTCTCCCATGTCAGGAACAGCTCGGGACTTACTCCGTACCGTGGGTGCACCTTCATTGGTCCTTGAGCTGCAGCTTCGGGTATTCCCATCGACAAGGTTCAGGGGGTGAGGTGGGCTAGCGCAGATCACACGGGAATCTCCATTACTGAAGTCTGGAGCTCAGTCTCAAATTCACAGTTATATTATTAGTATTTAAAAACGTATAAATATACTTATAGGGTCCTACTACTTAATAATGTTTTATTAGCTAAGTTTTATATAGGTTTAACCTATAGTTTTAATAAATATTTAAATAGCTATAATTAATATAGTTATTTATAAAGAAGTATAATATATTTATTAAATTTTCTTTAAATTTTAAAGGCTTTATTAACTTATATAATTAATTATAAATACTATTATTAAAGAGACTTTATACCTTAATTAAATACCTTTTATAATAGAAATATTATTTTAAAAGTTATATATTAAACCTTTTTTATATATTATAATAATAGAAATCCTTATTAGTAAAGGGTAGTAAAATTAAAAGATGTATAGTTATAATGTCCTAGTGACCGGAGGTAGCGACCCTAGATATAGGGAATATAAATAGGTACCTCCTCCCCTAAGGCTTTTAAGTACAATTTATCCCTCTTTATCTTTATTTGATCAGTGCCTAGAAGTGACTTTCGTGTCCTCTCTCTCGCCCTCTGTAGGCAAAGTTAGCTAAAGAAGTCGGGGGTGAGAGGCCCTTAGACCTAGGAGCGTGCCATCGCTCCCGGCTTCAATAAGGATGTAGTAATAATTAGTAAACTAATTTAGTCCTAAGTAAGAGTACTTTAAAGTTAGCCTAGGTAGGACTTAAGATAAGGGCAGAGTCAAGGGTGCAAATATAGATACAGTAGTGGGTGCGAAATGGGAAAGATTAAGTAAGAGTATAGTAGCCTTTATTAATCATCTTTGTAGACGCCGTCTTTTATAGTGACCTGGGTACTATCCTGTATAATGTGAATACTGAATCAACGTTTTAGGACAGGATGCTGTACAGAATCACCCGTATCGTGTTGTCAGTCTGGCGAGAGCTTACTGGTAGTGGCTCAAATGTGCTAGATGCTGTGGCGGCGCCGTCGTCCTCTCCAATTCGAATTTCTTGATGAATATTATTCAAGAAGCGACTAAATGAGATGGGCTATGGAATTTCATCGACTGCAACTGACCGTGGACAACAGGTGATGTACAAGGGCATGGATAAGGGCACTGACAAGGCTGGGGCTTTGGCAGGAATCCAACAGGCAGGTGAGATTCCCTTCACGGTTGCGATGTATTCGGGCTGTTCTCGATTGTTGTCCTTTGATTACAATGAGAATGTGTCGACACAACAATTGCTCGGCATTCCAACATATAAAAGTGACCAGAATGGAGTGACCAGAATGGAGTGACCAGAACGGAAAACTTGGTATTTATGTTGCTCAAGTGACGGGCAGTAGTATTATTGCTTACTGTCTGGAGTACCGACGGGTTTCCTGGTGTAAACAGCCCCTCTCCGGATCTGTAAGCCAGGTGTGTGATCCCTGTTACCTACCTGTAGTGGAGCCTCGTATATTCCCTAATCGCTCATCTCACGACTTATGATTTCAGCCACATGCAGCAGCCATCGAGCTCTGGTGTCAACAGTGGCGCGTGCTGACGAACTAATCAGGTGTCGCCGGCTGGCCCCAGCTAGCACATTCTCTGCTCAAACTGATCGAATGTGGTACGCGGTGTCAGGGCAACAAATAAATTAATTCTCGATTACAGAGAGTCCACAGTGTGGATGACGGACAGGGTTTTCATGGGATCCTCCAATTCATGATCTGTCTTGCCGTGCAATCGCGAGGTAAGTTCGCCAACTAGCGAGGAGACCCGGTCGAATGTCCCATACTTTTCATCAATGCTAGTGCACACCAGTCCCAGATCACGACAAAGCTCATGTACGAGTTTATATCTCGGTCGAGCTCCTAGCACCGGGAGGAAGTCCAAATGTCGCGACGCATTGAGAGCTTTCCTACGGTTCACCGCAAAGGTGAGAAGTTTAAGGACCACTTTCCTAGCCGCTTCCTCGTTATCTCGGGCGATACTATAGTAGGCGGCGGCACTGTGTTTAGATATGGTCAAGGGGCTCAGGATTGAGAAATCCCTGCTTGGTTCGACTTCATTCTGCTGCGGCCCTTCCGCGTCTGGCAAAGGGATGCCAGAAGCGTCCAGGGCATAGTCTGTTGCCGGCTCGCTCGTGTTTAGTTGTATGCCGCATCTCTGCACCAATCTATGTAGGGAGAGAGAGGTAGGTATCTCCTTGTCGTAAAAGGTGCCGACAAATGGAGGCGGTTCGTTCTTAATTCGCCTGGCAGAAATCGCGCCATGTTGTCTGAGTTCTTCAACGCTTGACCTCGAGTCCTCTCCAACTTGGCCACCTACTGCCACGCTTACTAGTGGGTCCAGAGTAGGGGGTTCCTCAACCAAAACAACCTTGTCAAAGCCTTGCTCTGTTGTTTCCCAGCGCCACATCACAGGAGGATGCTCAAACGCCAGTGGATTGAGGTGCTCATTAAGGCGATTCATGATATGTGAGACTGGAGCCCAATATCTAGAGAGAAAGAGTTCCGTCCGTGTATCTATGAGATTCGCAGGGGCCAAGTGTGGATAGTTCTCAAGTATATTCCTTGGTAAGGGGGTGATATCGACCACAACAGTTTTTAAATCGCCTTGAGGGATGTCTGAACACCGCTCAATCCACTTATCCACAATCCTATCAAGTGGTCGGGTGTGAGCCCTTGTGAGGTCTTCTGGATTACGAATGTGTGTAATTTTGATCTCGGCGAAGATCAGTAGGCGGACCTTTTGGATTTTGTTCTTTAGGCCCAATGCTTCTTTGGCGCGACTTAGACGAGGCAGGTGCTTAATATAACCACTGCGTGGCACAAGGCAGTCGAAGGACCACGTGCCCATAAGCCGAATAGTGTCGGCGCGTAGGAGTTTGCAAGTAAGAAGCAATTGGTTCACCGGGTCTGGCCACCCGTTCTGGTTCAGCTTGATTTCGTCGGGCATGCTTCCGGAAATCAGCTGAAGGATTTGCTGCCGAAGCTCGGCAGGGAGATCTGCGAGCAAAGCCATCGTGGCAATGGTAATGACAATCGACCTTGATTGATGGCGGAGTGGTCTGCCCAGACGCGGCGGCCGTGAGGATGGAGGGAGAGAAGTGGTTTTAGGTGCAGCTGATGTTGGGCGTCGGCCAGACAGTTGGGTGCCTGGTTCTAGGCATCAGTGCCGTTCACCTGATGAATGGCCGGTTGGCCTGTGGCCTAGGGCCGAATACCCCGCCTACCTTGGATGGATCACTCTGCCGCTTCTAATTCGTGCGCGAACCGCCCTCCAGGGCTGTTAGGAGCTCCAAGATGGATGGTACATGGTGACTGACATGAATGTAATCACATCATATTCTATGTATGTTATTTATAATCGCAGGCCGTGTTGCCTGCTGCCGGGGTGCGACGAGATAACGGGTGGGTCCGCTGTAACAGCTGGATTGTCTGGGCAAGTGAGAACCGTAGGTGTTCAAACACGACATTAGTGATTTAGCAATTGAATAATTCCGGTATGACATAAGATTGTGGTATGGCACGGTTAGAATTGTTTTTCATGCCTTTTACAGTGGGGTACATGGGGAACAGACGTCCTTGTACGGGTATATGGCTCCGTACCTCGGCATTCATCAAAGAGAACGAGCTCTCGTATTTCGTATATCTCGGACTTTGAACATGACAAACTTCATCTGATCTCAAAAATTGCTGGTAGACTCCTTAATGTCTATCTGGTTCCCAAAACCATTGTAAGACATAACACGGTGGGTAGAAATCTTCTAAAGCGCTGTACTGGCCACGGCAGGCCGCTAGGTTTATGCCCTTCTAATCTTCCCAGCTAGTTGTCCCATGTCTTCGGTAGTGGTTGCGTCACCTTGAACAGGATGAAATAGAGACGGCGTTGGGGAGTTTTAACCCAAGCTCATTGGTATGGGCTGTGCTGTCACATGTCTGTCACATGAACCATTTCCTTTGTTGTGTCGCTGTTGTCGACCCGGTAGCCAATCAACCAGTCTGTGCCATAGCGCCGATGGCAATGCTGATTTTCAGCTCAGGCCCTTGAACGTGCTCTTTTTGTTCTCCCTGGCTCATAATAGAGACCTAAAGGATTTCAGCCTGGCTGCAAGGTGGTGTGGAAAACCATATACGAGACACTTTCAACACTGGCATCGCTTTCTTATACACAAGACAACAGCCAATCACTCTGCCAGTGTCGATGGATTCTGGATTGTAATATTATTGTTTACATGGAGCTAGCACTTGCTGCCACAAAATGAGTTCACCGGATATATCCATGTCCGACGGTGTGCCAGGGACACGGACGCAGTCTGTCATCACTACCGCCCTCGTCGTTGTTTCGGTCGTGTTCCCTTTTTTGGCCGCTGTCTCTATCTACCTTCGTTTGCTGGCCAAAAGATGGGTCGGTCAGTCTTACCATGCGGATGACCGGTGGGTCATTGCAACTTGGGTTTGTCTAATCTTCCTTATCCCAATCCTCCTGCGAAGTCTCGCTAATTTCCATCAGTTCTTGACCATCCCGCTGAGCGTCTTAGTCTGGGTATTTGCTGCCAAGTCAGGGGTCGATTCGTACGACATTAACAGTCTTCAAGGCACATATAACTCTCTAGAAGTAGGTAAATGCATCGATGACAATAACCAGTCAAATTGAGTGAAGCTGAGCGTGGAATAACCCTGGCGCAGGCTGCATATTTGACAGCTTGCCTTCTTCCATTACCATTGTCATCAGTCAAAATATCTGTCTTGCTTTTTTATAAACGAATTTTGGCCATTTCGCGAAAGCTAGTTATCTGCGCCTGGGTGGCCATCGGTGTCATCGTGCTGTGGTGTGCGATTTTCACCGTAGTGAGTATCCCCGGCCCATCACGTCATGAGGGCGAGTGTCTCCCACACCACGAGCGGAAAGAAGTTTGGCCAGAGACGTTTCTAATGCATTTGGATAGATGGGAATAACGCTTGTCGAACCTATTTCCGATACATGGAAAGGAGGCAGGTTGCGATGGGATTTGCGAGCATTGGGACTCGCACAAGTGGGGAGCAGCATTGCACTCGACATCCTTGTCCTGTGTTTCCCACTACCGATTGTTTTCCGCATGCTCTTATCACCCAGGAAAAAGCTGCTGGTCTTTGCAATGTTCTGGCTCGGTGCATTGTAAGCCCCCCACTAACCTCGGAATAGTCTTGGCACATGGACGTAGGGTCTTGGAAGCTAACAATCCTCTTCGAAGCTGCTGCATTGCCGCAGTTATACGGTCAATCCTGGTTGAGCAAAGTCTTCGACAATTTTCTAACTCGCAAAAGACCGCCTGTAAGCAATTAAATCAAAGAATTCGCTTGCGAGTTTGCAGACGAGAAAATTGTCCGACTGACAAATCGAATACAATAGACAAGCAGTCGAACCAATACATCTTCATGTTGATTGAACCCAACTGCTCAATCATCGCGGCATGCCTACCATGCTATGGGCCGTTTCTTGGCAGAACTGGTGACCGAAAGTCGGAGCCCAATGCAAACCCCCAAATGTCTTACACTGGCGACGGACCTTCTCACAAAGGCTCCTGGGGAGGCAGTACGAATACATGGCCGTCTTTCAGCAAACCACCGTCTCAAGCTCACATAGGTGCTCGGTATGGATGGCCACGGGAGAGTCAGTCTGATGGTCGAAGGTCCGTGGCGGAACATGCCTAGTCTTCATGACTAGATGCTTACTGACTGCGACAAATTTACTCGACTATAATTTTAAAACATGGTGAAATACGCTCAGCTGCGTATCAACCGATAAGTCCTTTACTCGAACTAATTGGACAGATAATATATATAAGGTGTGAAACCAAGACTACTCCTCTGTCTCTCGCATCTTGCCTTTCGACTCTTTACGCCGCGGTTCCTCCTCGCCACGTATCTGCACTTCCATCTCAACACGAGGCTCCTGACGAGGCTCCTCAGCCTCCCTTTCACGAATTAACTGGGCCCGCTCACCGCGTCTTTTGATTTCCCGTTCATGAAGCATCCTGCCTTGTTCATCGCGTCTGCGGGCTTCCTGTTCACGAAGTACCCGTGCTTCCTCCTCACGACGTAGCAGTTGTATCTGGACGCGGCGGGCGACCTCATCCTCAATTATTCGCTCTCGCTCTGCTCTTGCTCGTGCCTCCTCCTCGCGGTCTACACGAGCCTGAACCTCTGCCTCCACCCGGAGCCGGTCCTCCTGCTGGCGCAGTCGAATCTCTCGCTCTCGAATCTCATCCATATGATCGTGCACTCGCGACTCACGGCGGCCTGGGATTTCAAAGCCAAAGCGTCCAGGATAATGTGCGAAGCGCATCCCTTCGTAATTCATGGGTCCTGGTGGTGACCCTAGTGGTGATCCTGGTGGTGAATGTGGTCGTGGATGCCTCCGCCCACTATAGCTCACTGGGGGCCGGAAGGAGCTGACCGGTGGTCGAGGAGGCGGCGAAGGAGGTGGAACGGGTGGAACATGTGACAGCCGAAGTTCAGGTTCTTCGCCGGATGTATGTCCGTGCCCCATAACGGGACGCGGTCCTGGGCGTGGATCGTCAGGTGGGGAACCGCCGCCGCCACCCGGTCCCTTGGGACGCTTGTAGTCAGGACCCTGGTACGGCAGCCTGTGCAGCAAAGTCCTCATGTCTTCCTGGGTCACCTTATGCCCTAATCCTTGGATTGATGCGAATGCCCAAAGGCATATTGCAATGCTGATACACAAGACTGCAGACCCAGAGATGAGAAACCAGACAGGGTCTGAATCAATGAAGCCGAATATGGACTATGCGAATCATCGTTCCGATTAGTGGTTCATAGGTCCACGTTCTGGGTCTGGCTTTACTTACTGCGACGAACGCGACGGGGGTGAACAGGACGGTAATGGCGGTGAACATCATCATAATCCAGTTTAATCTCTCACCAGACAGACTAAACTCCTGCTCCGAGTCAGAAAGCCACAAATCAAACAGGACGTCGCTGCGGGAGAAACCCTACCAGTTCTAATGCCGCTTTAAACCTTTCGGAGAAAAAGTGGTACTTGGCTTCGACATCATCTAATTCTTTGGCGAGGTTATCCAGTTCATCGAGCAAACTTTCGGTCGTTGCTAAAGGTTGATCTACAGGGTTTGGCGGATAATGATTAGCAAACACGAAGCTGTGGTTCATTTTCGAAGGTTTCCATCCCCAACTTACCCGAGGCATTCACAAGTCTCGCGATCTTCGTCAGCACTGTCTTATGCATTGGTATACCTTCTTGGCAGAATGACATGTGTATAAGCGTCCTGCTCAACCGAAAGCTCCGCGAAAAGACACTAGTGATTCTCTTCTCTTGATGAAGAGACTTTGGCGTGGCCTTTCAGTATCCGTAATCCCTGTTTGTCCCTGTGACAGAGCGAAAATACTCACCACTTCTTGGTAGATGTTTTGGTACTGGTAAAAGAAAGTGGTGAAGCTATTGAAACATTGGTACAATGCAATGTAGATATATAGTGGTTGATCTTTCATAGCGTCAAACACCAGTTCTGAGCGGCGCTTGTTGAAATAGACCTCTAGACGGGAGGCAAAATTGCGAATGGGACGGTCCTCAGCCCGGAAGACAAGCACCACCAGAGGTGAGGCGATGATTCGAGGCCCAAGCTGTGTTCCTCCTGGACAAATCCACGTTCCCACTGTCGTCTCGCTCTTTGAATCACCTGGAGCGACGGAGGACCATATGTCAGCCTATGAATACACCATCTTCTAATTGTGTCAGAAATAGATAGTGACCTCGGGATGCGTACTCTCGATGCGGTCTTTGCTAACGCCACTCAATCCTCCTTCGTACCGCTCCAGGCGACCGCCAAGCCCTCGCAGCCTCAGGACTGACCAGATGCTACACTGAGATTCGTTGCCTCGCCCAGGAGCGGATAGAATTTCCTCAGGTGGCTTATAGACCCCGATTTGACCGACATCCCAGGTCATCTTGCGAGGGAAACCATGACCCGCGAATCGTGTTTCTATGGCTCTCACAGCCGGTCTATCGTCATGCTGCACGACCCTGTGCACAATCTTATATCAGTAGAGTTTACCAGGTTATGATGCCGAAGGCACATCTCGAAAAAGGACGAGACCATCTTACAAAACCACCAAGTCGTTGTATACGGGGCCACCCCCCTCCCCGAACTGGAGTGGGAATGTCCGGCCTGCGTGTAATACTCGGCATTGCCCATGGCCGTGGCGGAGCAGAAGTGACATCCCCGGCATCGCGCCAAGCACCGATATATCCAATCCTCTATTTCATAAAAGTACGAACAGGGAGGCACGTACAAAACATCTGAACATGGAAACGACAAGGCTTTCGAAGAGGAGAACAACGAAAATCTGACCAGCTCTTCTTATAACTGTTCCCTCCGGCATCAACATTCACCGCTTGGCACCTGCGGGCAGGGGCTGAACGCTTATTAAGACCGGACCTTTGAAAGCTGACACTGATAAGCTAATGTGCAGTTTTGTGCAGTTGCCCTAACGCATTCCAGACCGAGTGGTGGCATCAATAGCCCAATTGATGCCGTGAGCGCCGTGAACTAAAACAGGGTGGGTGTTGTGGCGGCCACTAATTTTAATATTGCGCAAGGCTCTGAGGTCCGAAGTAATCGTTTGCCGGGCGATTTAGTACTTGGGTGCGGGGAAATACGACCTTGGTCTTGCCTACAAAGAGAGCTGATGAATACCGTCAGCCATAGCACTCAAGTGCTGAAGAAGGTTTAGTTTGATATGTGCCTTGACATTGTTTCCTCTCCACGCCCAACTCACCCCTGCACAGCCTGGTCAACTAAAGAGTTAATAAGAGTCTATGATGCAGGATACGTGAAATTACAATTTAAGAGCCGTGGGCCTTTTCAGGTGCGATTTCCAATGGGTAAGCACCTATAGAAAATTACACCCGGAACTGGCCGTATCAACGGGCCTAAAGTACATTTGCACAGCTGTCTTTATGCCCTATCTGCCATCCAGGCACAGTCAAACGGGGCAACGTCCAGTAGCCAGGCTGTTGGACACTACAGGGTAGAAAAGGGGGTATACATAGGTATTGGCCCCGTGTGTTGTAAATCTTACAGCTTGTTAACCGACTTGATAACTACCCTTTCTTTCATATTGTTAGTCCATTACGATAGAGTTCTATATTTCAATAGCTACAGCGAAATGGCTCACCCCGGCGAAATGGCCACAGCCAAATAGATCAAGTATATCAATGAGTCTGAGTGTGATTGTGGTTGGAGCTTTCTACCTTGTCTCTCAGGACTGCAACTTAATCAGGCTGCCTGTCTACGACGCAGTTGGAGCGGCAAGTCTCATCTGTGGGTGAAAAAAAAACATGTAAGGAATAATTCCGCGTGGAAAACGCAGTCTCGCAATGAATTTCATCCATGCGACACACTGCATCGGTCTATCCCGCAACCTAGCCACCACGTGCAGAGGTTTTTTGCATGAGAAAGTAGTTTCATCCTCGGTTTGATGGGAGTATTTCAACTCGTATCGAGTACGTGAGCAGGACGCCTGGACTTCTTGTCTAGCGAGCATGATGTCGGGTAACATACTCACCACCACTAGCACTGATTCGACATGTAAACTCCCATCGAGAGGTTTGCCCTCATCAGCAGCCTATGCAAGCCGGGGCAGGAGTTGTGGAGGGACCACATCCATTCCGACTTCCTGGCATCTTTCTTGATCGATTTTGCTTCTGGGAATTCCGAACGTTGAGACCTTCTAAACCTCGCCCTGCAATTTGGAGGAGCGCACTAACAAAATCATGCACTGCGGAGATAGTGTTTATATGTCAATACTGCACGCCTTGCTAACAAATTGATAAGCATGGACAGAGCGATAGTTACGGTATAGTTGTGGGACCACCAACAGTCCTACGGCACAGCAATATGAATTAGGCAACCGCCTGCCTCCACACATCTGTCTCCCTCTCTAATTCAGCAGAGCGGGTCGTGGACCGAGCTTGCGAGGGACACAGCCCGCAGAGCGTTCTTACTAGGGTTTAATTTACTAAAGTTATCTTAATATAGATTAGTCTATTAATAAATCTTAAATATAGATTAGCTTATAAGTATATATCTTTTAAAATATTTAGCTAAGAACTTAGTATTTAGGAAGGAGGTTATTATTAGTACTAGGCTAGGAAGGTATAAGGGTAAAGCTATATACTAGATAGGAGTACTATAGGCTTAGTACTATAGGTTTAGTGCTATAGGTAAGGGGTCCTAGGGGGTCTTCCCCTTAGAAATAGTAAGAAGATACTATTAGAATAGAATAAATCTATTAAAATATATTTTAAAGTAGTTAATTTATATAATTTTAGTATTTTAAGCTATTAATAAGTAGTATAGTTAAAATTAAAGAAGATCTTATTTAGGAAAATTAAACTAATTATAGCTATAGAAACTTTTAGTTATCTACTATATATCTATATCTAATATAGGTACTATTACTATAATTACTATAGTAATAACTATTATAAGCTAATATTTTTAACCTTTATAACTACTAACTTCTTTCTTTATTAAACCTATATTTAATTCTTCTCTAATTAACTAATTCTATTAATTTTATTATTAGAACCTCTTTTATAGCTTTATCTATAGTTATACTTAGTATTTTAGCTACTATTAAGCCTTCTCTATCTAATCTACCTAGTAGTAGTAGAGATAATCTATTTTAACTTTATAAGTAAGATTCTTATAATAATAGTAAAATCTTTAAATATAAGATTTAAGATATTATAAAGAAGTACTATAACTATAGTAATATTAAATCTTTTAATTAATTTACTTTTAAGTATAATAACTAGCTTATTAAGAACTATTTTACCTATTACTTAGCCTAATAAGCTACTTAGATAAAAGGAATACCCTTTACTCTATAAGAATTCTACTAACCTTTCTATAATTATAGGGTTTTATAATTTACTATACCTTATCTACTATATTATTACCTTATTAATAACTAATAGTAAAGTTTATATTATTACTAAAAAGTACTAACTTATTTAAATATTAAGAGTCTTAATACTAAGCTAGTAATACTCTTATACCTTATTTACTCCTACCTCTTTAATAACTAGGTCTCCTAACTTAGCTTAGCTAGTATCTTATTATTCTAAGTATATAGAAAGTAATTAAGGTTATTAGTATACTAAGCTAGCCCTCTAGTAGTAATATTAAAATAGAGTCCTTAATAAAATAATAGAAATATAGCTATAGTACCTTACCTATTTATAGCTAGTATTTTTAGTATAGCTTAGTCCTCCTAAGCTAAGATAGGCTAATATCTTAGCTCTTTAAAGGTAGTAGTATTTATTATAGTATTTTAAAGCTCTTCTACTATTATAGATATATTAAAGAGTATACTAATTCTAAGTAATATACTTATAATTATTACCTTACTTAGTAGTATAAATACTAATACTAATATTATTATAGTAAAGATTTAGATCTTATATAACTAACCTAGGCTTTTCTCTCCTAGCTATAAGTTATTACTAAAGATAGTTTAGAAAATAAAAACTAGTTTAAGTATTTAATATATAGTATTTACTACTATTAGTATTTTAATAGTAATACTTACCTAGAGATCTATATCTACTATAATAATATTAATAATAAAGAATAACTAGCCTTTTAAGATAATAAATTTAAGTTAATCTATTAATTACCTTTAAGAGTTTCCTCTTACTAAGTTCTACCTAGTAGCTAAAGAAGACCCTATTAACTACTATTATAAGTATACCTATTAACTTACCTAAGGTACTTAAGATAAGGGTAAGTAAAGTAAAGGTAGTAATAATTTCTTCCTTAGCTAGCTATCTTAGCTACTATCTATAAGTTAGTCTTTCTAGAGTACTAGTTAATACTACTATAGACCTATAATTAGAAGCTAGTATACCCTTTAGTCTTAATTTTCTTAGTAATAGTCTTAGTTTATAGAGGATATTATAGGTTATTTTAAGTTCCTTATTAAAGGTAACCTTAACTTTTAAAGTAGCTTATAAGACCTTATAATTAGTAATACTAAGAGATAACTTATTACTAACTTTAATAACTATCTTACCTTAGTATTAATAAAGTAATACTACTCTTAGTATAATTATACCTAGTTTAACTTAAACCTTTAGAATAGTATCTATAAAGACTACTACTAAAAGGATAATATAAAGCTACTAGATAAGCTCTTCTTTTACTCTACTAGTAATAATATAGATCTAGGTAGTATTTCTAACCTTTTAAAGCTTATATAGGTTAAAGAGTAGTATATTAGTAGGGTTTATATCTTTATTAATATAAAGTTAGTTTATAGCTAATAGTATAAATATAGCTACTATTATATTAACTTCCTTTAAAATATTACTTTATTTTATAACTAACTATTCTAACTATTTTTTAAATATAATATTATAGTCTTATAGCTTATTAGTTTTAGAAATAAACTTTACTAACTTACTACCTTTAAGAAAAAGGTTTATACCTATTACTATATAATTAAATAGTAGCTTTAATTCCTTATTAAGAATAACCTTTATTACTAAAATCTTTAAATTAACTTTAAAAGACTATCTTAGTTCCCTAAAGATAGTAATATTAGTAACTAGGTTACTATCTTTAAAGTTATAGAGGATAACCTTTATATAGTAGCTAGTCTAGCTACTATAGCTAGTAATAATAAGGATAACTTTAATAAAAATATATTTAAATATATCTTTACTATCTCTAACTTTATTACTACTTATACTAATCTCTATTACCTTTATTAGTAGCTTTTAGAATATTAGTAAGAAAACCTTAAGTAGCTATTTATCCTTTAATATAATAAGTAGTATACTAAGCTAGTATATAACTTTATTAATATACTAGGTATTTAATTTATACCTTTAAATAATCTTAATAACTATATTATATTAGTAGTAATAGTAATATTATTATTACTTCTATATAGCTAAGGTAACTTTATATTACTATAAATATATATAGTTACTTTTATAAAGTAAGTATATTATACTTTATTATAAGATAATACTTAATTTATATAATACTCTTACTTTTTTTATATTATATTTAATACTTATATATAAGTATAAGTTAATAAAACTAGTAGTTTCTTTATAAAATACTTAGATACTTAGTAGAATTAAAACTTTACTATTATTAATAATCTAAAAGTAGCCCTTATAAATAATAGCCTCTAAGTATAAGTATTATTAAATATTATTATTAAGTCCTCTAATAAGCTTATAAGTATATATCCTTTTTAGAATTAGGTAAGGAATAAGCTACTAGCTTAGTACTATATACTTAAGTACTTTAATATCTTTATTACCTTCTTAGCTACTAATCTATACTAGGAATCTCTTATTTAAGCTATACTAAACTATAATAAATAGCTTACTATAGATAATATAGGTAAGATAAGGATTATATAGAAGAACCTTAAGGAGAACCTATATATTACTATATACTACTTCTACTAATAGATTATAATCTTCTTTAAAGAGTATATAGTACTTAAGTTTAGAGTTATAGTTTAGTAGTACTATTTTAAATAGTAGGGCTAAGGTAGTACCTATACTTATAATCTCTATTAGCTTTATAATATTCTTTAGGTAGAACCTAATAGTTTCTTTAATAAGGTTAAGAAGGAAGCCTTTATATAATTCTAGAGCTTTTATATCTTAGCTTAGAACCCTAAGCTAGGCTATTAGATACCTCTATAAAAGAATAATACTCTAGCCTATATTCCTACTATAGATATATTATTTAACTTTCTTTCTTATATACTTAATTAAGTATAGTATTACTACTATAGTAAGATATATTACTTATATAAGTATAAGCTTTAAGATAGTAAGTAGTCTAATAAGCCTCTCTACTACTTTTATTATAAATACCTACTTTATAATATAGCTTAGCTTACTTATACTTTAAATAATAAAAAGGAGTACCTATAAGATATATTTAATAGTATTTAAAATAATCTCTAGATAAATAACTATATCTATAGTATTATATTTAGCTAGCTAGTAAATACTAATACTATACTTTATATATCCTTTTAAGTAGTGATTAACTATATTATTAAGTACTATAGTAAGGCTAAGATTAAAATTTAGCTATATAATAAGATATTTTATAAGTTAATCTCTAAGGTTAACTATATAAAGCTTATAGTATCCCTTATTAGTAAGATAATAAATAAGCTAGTTATTAAGTATAATTAATCTAGAATAAAGGTTACTTATTACCTACTAGGCCTCCCTTTAATTAAGTATAGTTATATCTTTTAATCTATTAACTATTACTACTTTAATCTTAGCTATAGTATAGCTATAATTAATTCTAATACTAAAAATATATATAAGTTTAAGGTACTATATTAGAAGTACTGTAATTAACTAGAAGAATAGGTAAATTTTAAGTATTTTAACTTTTTAATAATTATTAACTACTCTAAAACCCCTTAGGCCTACTTCTTAAGCTAAGCTAAGCTTTATATTCTTAACTACTTTACTTACTATAAGTTTAACTATAGTAGGGATTAGTTTAAAGACTTTACTTATATTAAGCTAATACTCTACTACCTTTATAAGGATATTAAAGAGCTTAAGACTATAGATAATATCTAATTTAATATATTTATAGAGATATATAAATACTACTATATTATTTATAAATATAAGGATAACTACTATAGTAATATCCCCTTTAATACTAAGGATAATAGCTTCTAGGAGAACTTTAATATTAAGTAAGAAAAGATAAATAAGGAGGACTAGTAGCTCCTTACTACCTAGCTCTTAGAATAGGTAATAGATATAGATAATATTAAGCTACTAAGAAACTATAAGATTAATTATTAATATAACTAGGTACCTTATATTAGTTATTACTTTAAACTTTTTATTAAAAGGAGGGAGTTCTAGAAGAATATATACCTTAACTACCTTTTTAATTTAAGTAATATTAATAATATTTCCTTATTAGCTATAGACTACCTTAATACTAAGTAGTATCTACTATATAATATTATTATTAAATACTAGGAAAGCTTTACTAGTAGTAGTTAATATAATAGTAATTATACTTATTTAATTAATAATTAACTTCTTTTTTAAATTAATAGTCTTAATAATATTAGTAAAATATATACCCTTAATATAATTTCTACTATAATTTATTAGATTTTAATAAACTATAGTATTCCCTAATAAGTAATTAAAAAAGCTACTCCTACTAGTATTATAGTAAATATAATTTAAGACTAGATAATCTACTCTTTCTTTAAAATTCCTATTATAATATCTATATTTAGAGAGCTACCCTAACTAATAGTTTAAAAGGTAATAAACCTTTAAAATAAGTATAGGAATATTAAATACTTTATAATTAATAAGAAGTTAATAATTAGTTTCTATATACTTTACTTTATTAATTAGTATATATAATAAATCTTTAAGTACCTAGATCTCTTCTTTAATAATTAGAATATTATTCTTATAGGTAATTTCTATTAGCTCCCCTTTATAGCTATAAAACTATTCTTTACTAATAGCTTTTAGCTAAAGGAGACTTATAAGAAAGCTAGCTATACTACCTATAAGTAGTTTATTAAGATAATTAAGTTAAAGTAAGTAGTTTAGTAATAGAGTAATAATTAAGCTGTATTTTATACTACTTTAGATAGGTTATAATATAATAACCCTACTTAGCTATATTAATATATATTTATAAGTTATATATAGAGTAGCCTTTCCTTAGATAAGGTTAAGAAGTTTAATAATACCCTTTATATTTATAGTATAAATAGTAAAGTTTATAAGTTTAATACTATCTACTTAGAATACCTTAATACTTTAGTTATTAACTATAAGGTAATAAATACTAGTTTAGGTATAGAAGCTATAGATTCTAAGGATACTAGGAACCTTTATAACTCTCTTACTCTCTATTATAGTACTTAGGTAATATTAAGTAAGAACCTATAAATAGCTACTAACTTTATTAATAATATAATAGAAGTAATCTATAATATTATATAGGTTCCTAATATTAAAAACCTTTATAATATAGTACTATTTATTATATTAGTTAAAATAGATAAGTATAATAGCTTAGCTTACTTTTATAGTAAGCTACTCTAAAATATTATTCTTATTTTCCTTTTAAAGTAAGACTTTAAAAAAAGTAAGGCTACTTACTCTTATATATAGTTTTATATAACTATTATCTATACTATTACTATATATAAGTCTTAAAGAGTAATATTAAATTATACTATTCTTAATATTTTAGTTTAATAGTTTACTATTAGTATAACCTATATAGCTATTTTAAAAGTTAAAAAGCTTAAAAGCTTAATATTTAAAAAGTTATTCTTACTAGCTAATCTTAAAATAATTAAGAATATTATAAGCCTTTAGTAAATAAAGGATTATCTTTAGTATTATAATACTAAAAAGATCCTTAACTATTATTTTACTCTAAACTAGTAAGCTCTTACTTCTAGCCTTATTTTTAATAATAATCTAGTATAAAAGAGTAGTACTTAGTAAAGAGAGGAGAACTTTTATAACTAATTTTATAGATTAAGGGTTTTTAAATAATAGATATTAATTTAATAGAAAATAATCTATACTTTCCTCTAACTAGTATTTACTACTATTATTTTTATTTACTTTTATATTATCTATTTCTAGATAGCTTCTATTAACTATTCCTTTCTTCTAATTTTAAGAAACCTATCCTATAAGACTACCTTAGAATTTACTTAAAAGACTTTAAATATACTTAGTATAGAAGAATCCTCTATCTAAATACTAGTAAGTAGGTTAAATATTAGAGGTTAAGTTACTTAAAAATAAGCTTCTACTATAGCTTAATACTTTATATAGTTAGTAATTATTAAATTAAAAAAATAAAAGAAATATAGTTTAGAAGATTAACTTTACTTATAAGTCTATATAGTAATAGTACTTACTTATTAAAGACTACTATTTATAGGTAAATAATATACTTAAGTTAGTTATAAGCTATAATAATAATTATTATAATAGTCTTCTAAAACTATTTAAATTATTAATTTAATAGAATAAAGAAAGTATTAGATTTAAATAATTTAAGTTTAGTAACTATACTTATATAACTATATATAATTTTATATTAAGTTTAGCTAAATAAAAGCTCTATTAGATTATTTATATAAGGGTAATCTAAAGCTATAGATAACTATAAGAACTATAAGGATAATATTAGCTTAAGAAAGTTTAAATTCTTATAGTTTATATAACTAGGTAAGAGTTAATCTTACTATATAACTTATAGGAAGAAAGGTAATAATAATAGTAATAGTAAGGATAATAAACTATTTTTCTTATAAGATACTTTTAAAGAAGGAAGAGAACTACTCTCTTTATAAAATACTTTTAGGGAAGATAATAATATCTATTATTAGAGGCTACTCTATTATTATATTTATAAAAAGGTTAGGTAAGATTTAAATTATTTAAATCTAAAGAGTTTTTTTAAATTATTAAAATATTAGTAATAATTAGTAGCTAGCTAACTAGTACCTTAGTACTTTATTTAGTAGCTTACTAGATAAAGTTAATTAACTTAAATTAAATAAAATAAAGGAAAGTTTAGAGTAATTCTTACTAGCTAGCCTATAAGGTAACTTTTTAATTAGGTAAAAGAGAGAGTATTTTTAATTATTAAAAAGAACTAGTAGGATTATAAATCCCTAAGGTATACTCTAGTTTCTTTTTATTACTTTTAGAACTTAACTTTATTATAAATTAAACTATATTTTTAAGCTTAGAGAGAGATTAGTATATAGGGATAATAATAAAAAGGTACTTAGACTATATTACTATTTTATTAAAATACTTTAAATTACTAGTAATTTAGTATATTTTATAGGGACTATATAGGTATTAATAAAGGTTAACTATTATTAGTAAGGAGCCCTTTCTACTACTATAAGTACTTATAAGGATAAGAAGAATATTTTAATATAAGATAATAAGTAGAATACTCTAGTATTTAAGGTAATTATATAAAATAGCCTTTAAAATTAACCTAGAGCTTATAAAGGGGCTTAATTTAGGCTAGTACCTATAATATAATTACTATAAGTAATATAGGCTAGAGTCCTTTATAAGCTTTGGTTTATAACCTACTCTGCTGATCCCTGTGACTGCTTGTGCTTATGAGAAGAATTGGCAATGGTGCCTTGAAGATGTGGATAGGGCTAAACGCGCGGGGGGGTATAAATATTTTATGTTGACTTCCGACTCCACACCTGTCCCCAAAGTGCTGGCGATCAGAGCCACGGAGGCCATCACATATATATCTTCTCCTTCTTGATAAGATCTCTTTTACGTATCTGCGTATCTGCGCTGCTCTGGACGAAAACCCCTTCATCCCGCTCTGACGGACCTATGATGGATCCCGAGCTCTTGGCTAGTATGGAGCTAGACGCCTTGCAACCTAAGACGAAGTCAATAGTGCTGCTTGCGTTGATGTCCTGCGAGTCAGATGATCTATTCCAACAGTTGCTTAGCGTTGACTCCGCCCTAGAGGCCTTGCAAGAGTCTCTAGAGCAGCTGGCAGACGAAACCAGGGACATCCATGGCGGCTCGGCCTTCGACGCCGATTACTACAGTCGTGATCTGCAGTCAAGCGATCTGCTGAAGTTCATTAGCAACTTTGAAGAGCTCCAGGCAAATGTACGTGTAAGGTTCAACCTGCGCGCTCAGAAGCTGCTTCAAGGCATCAGCATTCGGAGCATCCCAAACGAGTTTCCAGACGAGGTGCTTCTCAATATTGTGAACTGCTTCGAAAGCACTTTGAACAAGTCACAACTCTACCTCGAAAAGGGCGACGCATCCAACATCAAAACGATTCAGAGCATCAGACTTACATGCCGGCGACTCTGCGAGATCAGCTCCCACCTGCTGGTGCCCTGCATACATATCACTCCTACCCTGTCCTCCCTCGAACGCTTGGAACAAGTCTTGAGTCATCCACTAATAGCCCGGGGTCTACGGCTGCTTTGCGTGCATGTACCGATTCTGGAAGCCAGCGTCGCCGAGGACTTTAATCGCTTCTGTGACCTATCCCTTGATAAGCTACTCAACTTGCTTGATCATTACCGGTACCACCCAAAAGCGATCGCGAAGAGGATCGAAGACTCCATCAAAAATGGGGATCATTCTCGGTACAATCTGAATAAATTGAAAGAGTCCGGCCTCATCAATTTTGATAATGGTGCCGACGTCGGTCTGATTCTACTCTCTCTTCGGCGACTTCTCCTACGGAATCTCCTGCGAGAACATGGATGTTACCGGGAGCTTCACCAGCAGCAAGAGCAGATCCTCTGGAGCGACCGCTTAACCAGAACTGTTGCTGCGGCCGCCGCAAGAAGTCTCTCTGGCATTTGTCTCCATATCACGGATACCCTTACACTAACAGATTTGGACGGTCGCGATCCCTATAACTTGAAGAAAGCCCTTGACGACGACCCATCCCTGGATGTGGACTTGGAGTTCTTGATCAAGTCTACTGGGGTCCTTGAGGGTCAAAGGTGGCAAGAGCTAGATGTCGACAACAACTGCAAATTTCCGCAGTCTCTTCTCTATGAGTTGCCCCTTGCAATATGTGCGGCCGGGGCCAGGATAACCGGATTTTTTATGAACACAAGCAGCCCTTTTGACCCCCCATTTCCCGTCTTGAATATCACGCAGGAACAGACCTCAGCTCTTGGAACGGCCTTCAAGAACCTAGAAGCCTTCAAATTTCGCATGCCTGGCCCAGGTTACATTAAGGGCGAAGACTTTTCAAGTTATCTATCTGCAGTCACTAGCGCACGAAAGATTAGAAATTTGAGCTTGGCCTCGGGATTCATTCATAACCCCCTCACGCAAGTCCCTTCATTTTACCCGATCGCCATGATGCCAGTGCGAATATCAGGGGCCTGGGACAGGTTGAACAGTCTCACGCTGGAGAATCACGCCATACACCTCAATGAATTAAGAGGGCTCCTGGGCGTTCTCAAACCGGGTGTGAATATACTTTTCGACGGAATCGAACTATTGACCGGCACTTGGGAGGAAGCACTGCGCTGCATACGCTCAAAGGCTGGGCTGGGGTCTCAAGTGATTGTGCCCTCCTCATCTGTCTTTTTACTAGCAATCCTGGCAGAGAGCGACTACTGGGGGATCTTCGAGATCTTGCAAAATGGGTTTTGGGGACATGTGGCCACTTTAGGGCGAGCAAGGCGACAACGTGTTCTATCAGATGTTTAATGTTACAACAGCCCCTTGCGCCAGAGGGATAGGGTGACCGAGACAGCGACGGAGGCTTGAGGTCTCTAGTGGCCATTAGTATGCCCAAGTGCTCACATTTCACATAAATTGCCTGTGATGCGGCAGCGGGTGCTGTATCCGATAGCTTCCCACTGTACTCTTTAGTACCCCCGTAATCAGTCCTATTAGAACCAGCCCCATATACTCGGGATTAATAGAAGGAACAGGATAATACGACATGAGTACATCGGTATTCAAGCTCTACATTTTCCAACCATGGCTTAAGTATATCATACAATTTCTATGTTATAATGAATATGATGTAGGAAATCCATTCCAATAATTAGTACAACTATACAAGGTGTAACCTCTTGACTTTCAATCACTGCGTCCCTGACCAATTTCACGGGCCGCCTGGGTATCACCACTCATCTCATACACCGGACCAAAGCTTTGCTGACTCTGAAGAACTTCTCGTCCTAACAGTTCCGGTGGCCTCTGATAGACTCCCATCTCATGCGTCTCGGTCCACTTTTCCTTGTTCATGTTCACATCGACAGGAGCCCAAGCATTGTACTGCGCTAAAGGATCGTGATGTGAAGCGGAATCGGCCGGCAACTCATGAGAATTTTCCCGTCTTCGTCGCCTACGCAGCAGCATGAAAGCAGCAGCACCAACGGCAGCAAGGGCAACGACAACTCCGCCCACTACGCCCCCGGCTATCGCTCCCGGGGACGTGTGCCTACTTGATGCTTGCGCCGTTGCTTCTGAACCTGGAGTCACCGTCGCCCCCGCGTCTGCAGTTCCGTCACTGCAGGACTTGGCCTTTGACTCAGAGACAATGGGAACCAGCTCGCTCTCCGTCGTTGCATTTGCCGCGGAGAGTGTGAATGAGTTGCTGTCATGGTTCACTGTAAGATGAGCCGAGGTGAAGAAGTACCGGCCTAAAGTCGCTGGTTGCTTTCCAACGCCGTTGTACAAAAATTCTCTGATGGAGTTGTTGTACACCCGGCTTCCGTCGTCGGCAATATCGATGGAGGGCGGGAGGAACTGGCTGTTTGGGATGCGGACGGTCAAGCCGCTTGACAAGATTATGGTTATATCGCCATCGTACCTACATGTAAAACGCAGCAGGATGTGTTAGGAAGGCGGAATGCTAGCACATGAGAGCAGGGAGAATGGGAATTGGAATGAAGACTCACGCGTTATCCGCGAGGTATTGTGCGGCGGACCAATGCAGTCCAAATGAGGAGTTTTGGTAGACCATGCCAGTTGCGCTCTCAAAGGCTCCACGTATGCTATTGGGTCCCTCCATGAGCAACTGACGTTGTGGGACGATGCAGACAGGCAGAGCATCCTGATAGATGTTGAGGTTGCTGCCATTGCTGAAGTTCAGCTCGATTCCTGTAACTGTCACCTTCATGCCTGTCCAGCAACCGGTACCGTCAGCGTCGCTGTAGTCCAGCGACTGGGTGTAGTTCTCGCCAACGGTAAGCTTCGAGTCGTAGCCTCCGAGCACAAGCGACCCATCAAGCCAGTCATCAATCCACATGCGGCCCCAGAAAAGTGACCACGAGAGGGACGCGATCTGACCGGCCTGTAATAGGCTGTTGAGAAAGGTTGAGTTCTTACCCAGGCCCAGAGCGTGGATGGTAGTGTAACCGTGATCCCAATTGAGTCTAGGAATTCCGAAGGGAAACGAAGTGAGGTTTGTCGAGCCAAGTTCGAAGACATCGTCGCCGTTGATGGACGAGGTGATGAGGCTGGGAATACCCGTCTCAGCACCGGAGTTGGTGGTTTCTTGAGTGGCGCCGCCGGCAGCCTGCATTGTAGTCGCCCTGACGTATGTTGACGATGCATTTTCGAAAAAGTAGTTACTCCTCCTCACTCGGCAGATCAGGTCGTTCCGGATAATAGTGTCATCACAATAGGGCTGATAGTCGTACACCCATGTGTTGTTCAGCTCACTTCTTCATCGTCAGCGTGCCGATTGCCAGAATTGAGTCCCAAGCCTCCGGATCCTCATGCATAGAAAGTCTGTATAGATATGTACGTACGGCCATGGAAGCATGAGAATGTCCTGAGACGGAGTCCCGAGCTTGGTGCGCAGACCAATCATATAGGAACCTTCGACATCATCCAGAACTTTGGTATCCTGGAGAGGGATGGAAAAGCCGTGGCATCACATCCAGTCGAGGCATGAGAGCGGAGAATGAGAGCGCATAGAAGTAAAATAATGCATAGCATCATGAGCCTGGCTCCCGCTTTGATGGCCCAAGTGGGAAAAGGGATGAAGTCCAGCAAGAGGAAGGATAGAGAATGTGTAGGGAAAATAAAACCAGAGTACACACAGGATGAACAAACGCAAAGAAAGGAGAAGAAACCGTGAGAGGGATGAGGCTGGAGAAATTGGAGACGTCGACTGCTAATGCGGCATAACTCTGAGCTTGTTGGTCGCTTCACTTCAACGGATCAGCCCCGATGCAGGGTGGTGATGTTAGCCGCCCGTCTGTTGTAATTTTATCATGCACCCTCTACTCCATCCTTGGGTTACAAGGATTTTGATCCCACGGCGGCAAAGAGCTTGGGCTATCCCCATAATCAAACAACAGACTGGGCGAGCATTCTGACGAAAGTTCGGTCTGAAGGAATCCGCCTATGATCGGTAATGCCTGGCTTTGTTCATGACCCGATTGATAATAAAGTTGCAGTCTCTTCCCTCTTGCGCTGTAATAAACGTGGAATTGAGATCAGAGGTGGATTTCCAAACATCACAGAAGAGTCGACGCCCAAACCTTTGGGCCAGGGAAGAGATCTGAGCACACCTGGGCGCATTGCGCGGCTGAGATCCCATGAGGTGGGTACTGAACCATTCCTCCCCTCCCGGATATTATCCGTTCAGATTGTCCATGAGACTTCCCAATTGTGCAGGTACATTCGGGATCCACCAATCAGAATGGAGCCACGATGCCGGATTCTGTGGGTAGACAGGGCAAGCGAATTCGCATGTTCCACCTGTTGGTTGCAAACCCCATTGGATCTAAGCAACGACATTGGTGATAGTTTCCCAACAGGTGCATACACGAGTCAAGGAATGTGTGTGCCGCACTCCAGCTTTTTACCGAGGCTGTGGATGACGACTCCTCCGGGTCCACCTGGGTACTTGCTGTGTGGTCTCCGTCTTTCATTCTTCTCTTCTCTGTTTGACCATATGGGAAGCAATATCCTGCTTGCCAACATAGATCAAGCCTTGAAGCAGCGATATTTTGTTGAATGAGAAATTTTAACCATTTATATTGGTCTGTCATAAAATCACTGTCTGCCAGCATCCCTGGACTATTCCCGACTAAGCCTTTCTTTGCTGCAATTCACTTCTGCCAAGAACAAAGGTCCTGTGCTGTGCGCTCTTATTACCTAGCACTAAGCACAGCTCCTGCGTCTCATCGCATACTACCCACCCATGGGGGAGTCCGCCATGGCCGTTTTCCGCCTAACCAGATATTCCTTCTTCATTGCTTTGGCCCTCGTTATCGTGCTCCTCTGGCGAGGCATTTCTCCTGTCGCATCCAGTTCTAGTTCCCGCCCCGCCCCTGTTTTCGAAGCAACGCGGGCCAGGATTCGATTCACTCCTTCCAGCTTCAACTGGTCCTCTGCTAAGCAGTATCACCCAGTGTATTCATACGCATCTCTGCCCAAGGGTAAACCAAAGCCGCTTCCAAAAGTCCAGCATAGGTTTTCCTCCAAACTCGGTGGCAGCGTAAACGAAGAGCGCAGGAAAGCTGTACGTGATGTCTTTCTTCGCGGCTGGACATCATACAAGCAGCATGCATGGGGATGGGATGAGTTGCAACCAGTCACAGGAGGAGGCAAGAACACTTTCGGCGGATGGGCGGCCACTCTCGTGGATGCCCTTGATACTATGTGGATCATGGAGCTTTACGACGAATTTTACGAAGCCGCCGAGTACGCTGCTCAGATAGACTGGGCTAAGACACCCGAGACAAGTGCCAATATGTTTGAGGTGAATAGACCGCGGTACTTTGATATGGCATCTACTGACCTTCTTTTCCAGACCACTATTCGTCATCTTGGCGGCTTGCTTAGCGCCTATGACCTGAGCCGCGAACCAGCATTACTTGAGAAAGCTCAGGAGCTTGGCGAAATGCTCTACATGGCCTTCGATACCCCCAACCGAATGCCCGGCTTTTGGCTTGATTGGGAAAACGCTCGATCAGGAAGACAAGAGGCGGGCACCAACGACCCCAGCGCATCGCCTGCTTCTCTATCGCTCGAATTCACAAGGCTTGCACAGCTTACTGGCAACGAAAAGTACTACGATGCCATCGAACGAGTCCGGAAGTTTCTCGCCGGGAGTCAAGAGAGGTCTAAGCTACCGGGCATGTGGCCAAGAAACATCGACTTCCGCAATCAGGACGTTTCGAAGGACAATACCTTTACGCTGGGCGCTCTGGCCGATTCTCTCTACGAATACTTACCCAAAATGTTTCTGCTGACCAGTGGACTCGAGCCCGCATACGAGAGAATGTACACGAGGGCTATCGACGTGGCCACCGAGCATACCATCTTCCGTCCTATGCTTCCCGATAACAAGGATATTCTATTTGCCGGTACGACCTATGTGGGCTCAGGAGGTGATATGCAATACCACGGTGAGGGTCAGCACCTGGCTTGCTTCGCTGGTGGTATGTATCTGCTTGGAGGTAAGATCTTCAACCTTGAGGGGCATATCGGAATCGGGGATCGACTCACTCGTGGGTGTGCCTGGGCGTATGATTCCTTCCCAACAGGCCTTATGCCTGAGATTTTCGACACTTTTAGGTGTTCATCCAGGGAAAACTGCGACTGGGTTGCCGAAAAATGGGAGAAAGAAGGTGATAAAAGGCTCCCTAAGGGGTTCAAAAGTGTTCACGATGCCAAGTACATCCTACGGCCCGAAGCCATCGAGAGCGTATTTTACCTTTACAGGATAACTGGACAGGAGGAACTGCGGGACATTGCTTGGAAGATGTTTGAGAGTATTATCAAGTCTACTGAGACATCTCTTGCATACTCAGCGATTTCGGACGTCACAGTCACTGGAGAAACCCATAAGCAGAATTCTATGGAGGTGAGTACTGAGACCCAACGAGTTCATGATTTGTGCTAACACAATTTCTCAAGAGCTTCTGGCTGGCTGAAACGCTGAAGTATTTCTACCTGATATTTTGTCCCGAGGATACCATTAGTCTTGATGAATGGGTATTAAATACTGAGGCCCATCCCCTAAGACGCCCTAGGTGATGCTCTATTAGACAAGATAGTTAGGATTATCATCTATCTTGCAGCATTAGCTTCCAAACTGGAGGAATGCTTGTACATCCATCGCTTTTTAGCTCGAGACTCATTCGAACCACTCTGTTCATATCAACCCCGCATTCACGAAACTCATTTTTGAGCTGACGTGAGCCCCTGTTATGATTGAGAATAAAGCCCTTGACAGTCCCGTTTCTCTTCTCCAAAAAAGTGCATATCGGTTACACATCCGCATTTCTGACATTTTCACGCTGAAGATGGAGAAGAAAACTACCATGCGCGCCATCCGGACGGGTACATACCGCGGCCACGCCGAGTTGCTGGAAGATGTACCCATCCCGTCCACCCTTGCCCAACACCCAGCATATGTCCTCCTCAAGCCCTCCTACGTCGATATCACTTCTTCACCGACCACGAGATCATGTTTGCGCCCGACATGACCATCGGGTGCGAGTACGCCGGCGAAGTCGTCGAGGTCGGTTTCGCGGTGACCAGCAGCCTCAAGAAGGGCGATAGGATCGCAGGCTTGTCGATACCCAGCGCCGGGCCTATGCCGAACGCGGGATCGTTCGCCGAGTACACTCTTGTGAAGAGAGACGGGGCTCTACGGTTGGAGGGGATAGGTGACGCTGTCAGTGAAGCTGAGGCTGCGGGTGTGAATGTTGCATTGGCAACGGTGTATTATGGGTTCTATCACCTGATGGGCCTGCCACTTCCAATGGTGGATCCAGGGCTAGACCCATTGTTACTGGCGGAGATGACCACAAGAACCTCTGAGAGAACCATCTTGATATATGGCGGAAGCACGACAACCGGACTCATGGCCATCCAGTGGGCCAAGTTGAGCGGCATGTTTGTCATCACCACATGCTCAGCGGCCAACTTCGGGCTGGTGAATGCAATGAGTGCAGACTATGCTTTCGACTACCACGACGCCAAGGATTGCGCAGAAAGAATAAGGAAAGTGACGGATGGCCGGCTGAGGTTGGTTTTGGACTGCGTGGGTACATTCGAGTCGCCCCAAATTTGCGCAGATTCAATGGCTTCCGATGGTGAGGACTGCCTGTACAACTCTTTGTCTATTACGCCATTTCCCAGAAAGGACGTGAAGTCAATTTTCACCGGAGGCGAGTCTGCTCTCGGCGAGGCTCGCCAGATTAGAGACCAATTCATCCCTGGGGATGAGGAGCTGTTCAAGGCATACCCTGATTTCTTGCGTATATCTCAGCACCTTTTCAAAATCGGAAAAATACGCCCACCGCCCACGGAGATTGTACACGGCATGGAGAAGATCTTGGATGTGATGGATGACTTAAGGAAGTGGAATATCAGAGGGAAGAAAATGGTAGCTCGTGTATGAGTGCCATCGATCATGGCTAATATCTGAGCGTTTACCACTTTACCGCCTAGTTCCGTTTCTATTCCATATATAGCTATAGCTATACACAGCACCTTTATATAGTTATAAACACTTAAAACCTAGTATTTAAAAAAAGTATATTATTAATAATAGTAGTTAAATATAATAAATAGGTATATAGTTTTAGCCTTATAATTATAAATAAAGCTAGAAAGAACTACTTTTAATAGTACTATTAACTAAAGTAATAATAAAGTAGTTATATAGTAAAGTAAGAATAGTCTTTTAAAATAATCCCTATATAAGCTTATAGTCTTATAAAAGAAATTTTAACTAAAACCTTATTCCTCTACTACTTATATAGATATATATATATATAATTCTAAGAACCTTTAATAAAAATATAACTTAAAGATTATTAAAATAACCCTTACTAAATAAGCTTTAAAAGAAGTTAAAATAAAGAAATAATTTAGAATAGCCTACCCTTAAAACCTCTATAATAAACTCTTAAACCTTCTAAAAGAGGTATTAAGAAAAGTTTATAAACTAATAAAAAGAGATTAGAATAAACTTATACTCCTCTATATCTATACTTTTATTATAAATAATAAAAGCCTTCTAAAGTTAATTATAAAGGAGAATTTTAAGGTATATCTATAAGAGAAGTACTAGGATATATATAAAGAGGTTGAAACGTTTATATGTGGGCTCTGGGCTGGGGAAGAAATGAGTAACTTAGTAGATAGATAGTTATATAGTTGAAAGGATGAATATAGTGTGGCCGAAGCCGTTTACCACTTTACGAGGGCATCGTGTATGGCTTCAGATGGATACGGGGCAAGCAAGAAGCACTTACATTGTGTTGTATCTATTTTGGATGACACAAGCCAGCATGCTAATTACAAGTTCCGCCATGAACCCATGTATGCTCGTTAGACAACTACATCGTCCAAAATGGCCAACCCATCCTTGCTCGCCTGAGCCTTAGCCCTTTTCAACCTCCGTGTCTCGCGCTCGATGTCCCGAGTCACCCACCAAGTCACCAGAGTAACCGCGACACAAGCTCCAACACAAGCCATAGCAGCGCCGAAGCTTTCCGTATACCTTGGCGCATACTTGCTCAGGAAGATCTGTGGTCCCACAGCGCCACCAATTTGACCGTAGCTGTTGACGAATCCGATTGAGAATGCGGAGCCCGTCGCACGGGACGTTGTCTGCACGCGCCACGGCCACATCATCGGGAACCAGGACGAGGTCACCGCGTTGCCAATCAGAGTGGCTGTGTACACAGCGCCGTTGCTGGGATATGCAACCATGACGCCGTAGCATGCCAGGATGATGGCCATGAGCGTCAGGGGATAGAGGGGTCTTGGCAGTTTGCCGTTGTCGGCGAACCAGCCCGTGATGCCGATGACAAAGATTGAAAGGATTGATATGGGGAGATTGAGGAGTTGTGCGCGAGCGATGGTCCTAGACGATGTTAGCAAAGGCTCACGAAAAGACGATGTAATTGGGGTACGGACGTGAAACCGAGGTTTGCAATGACTGTTGGCTGATAAAACCTGACACCACTAGTCCCAATGGTGAATGTCGCCCAGATCAGGGTGAACAGCCAAAGTCGTTTGTCCTTCAATGACGAGATAATCTCTCTAAAATCAAAATCCATTTCTTCGGCACGAGGTGCATTGGGAGGGAGGCGCGCCTGAATAAAAGCCTTCTCTTTTTCGGTGAGCCACTTTGCCGTGGGTGGGACTAGCCACATCGACGTCAGCAGAGACGTCAGTGAGGAATGAGAGCTAGGGATCGCCCATACAATCTGGCAAAATAAAGTAAATGGCCACGCCGAAGAGTACTGTTACCACTCCTTCCACGAGGAACAGCCTGAAGATGTGCAACGTCAGTTAGCCCGGGTCATTGCCATCAAAAGCCAAGCGGATTGATCTACCATTGCCATCCAGAGAGCCCTCCCGCACCCGAGATGCTGTCGAAAGCAAATGCTAGAATACCGCTGACCACACCAGAGAAGTTTCCGAGAATGTCTGTATTTGGATAATTAGGGGATATTCCATTTAATAGCAGGACGAGAGAGTACTAACAGAAATATAATAATCGGATAGACATCTCATCCGGCCGGTACCAGTAACACATTTGCAGAATTACCCCAGGAAACATGCCCGCTTCAGCCTAGACCTTTTTGTCAGCAAGAAACCAGGGGTTGAATTTCGGTGACCTCGAAGAGGGGCGACTTACTAATCCAAGAAGAAATCTGGTGGCCCAGATACCAGCCTTGTTAGTCACAGGTACATGGCATAAGAGAGCTATCCCCCATGTTATCATGATTCGTGACTGCCAGGTGCTGGGGCTTGCTCTCTTCAGCAGGAGATTGGACGGGGCTTCTCCCAGGATGTACGGAACCTGTGGCACTTATCTGTCCTAAGAGGTTCTGCTGTTGATCTTCAAGACTGCAAAGAAGACTTACATAGTAAAACACGGTGAGCAAATTGTATTCATCTGACGTCAAGCCCAACTGTGTCATGATATTTCTATCCGTTCCCCGGTTCATAATCCTGGCGTTGGAAATGTTGTCTGAGTCGATGTTCTTGAATAGGAATAAGAGGGAGCACAGCGTCATTATGCGCAAGTCGACCCTTCGCATCAGCTTCTTCTCTTCGTCTGCTGTCAAGAAAGCGCGAGCCCGCATGCGCTCGGCATCGAAGCCTGAAATATCACCGCTCGCCAAGGCGTCATCAATATCAGCCCCTCGACGAACAAAGTGAAGATCATCTTTAGTCTGCACGGGTTTGGGTGACTCGGTGCCCTCATTGGCCACTGCTGGGATAGTCTTCGCTGTTGCCATAGCGGCGAAGGTGCTTCAGAGTATTCAGAGGCCAATTGAAGTTGCGAGGAAACCCGAAAGATGTCAATGTGATGTCTATGGTATGCTGGCTTCTCCCCGCAACATGTCTCATTAAGACTTTGATGAAAATTACTTGTCTAACACCCCTGGCGTTCAGTGTGGAGTATTACGATGGTGTGATTTACACCCGAAGCACGACTCTGGGTGAGAACAGCCCCAAGATACGTTGCGAGATTCTCATTTGCTGTGCGTGCGACAACGCAAACCACAAGGAGGCCCCCACACCAGTGACTTCATGCTATCCGATCCAGTGTTGGCATTGACACTCTCTGTTGGTTCTGCTTCGCTTGGAATGAATTATCGAATTTAGGTACGTCAGTGTCCTTTCGTGGGGGTGGCGACGACCAATAGCAGGACTTGTGATGCTCTTATTCGCAACAGAACCCCAACATGACGAATTTGCCGGCGGCGTCGCCGCGATATCTGGGATATTCAGGGGATGAAAATTGGATTTGACTTCAGAAGCTATACAGGTTGACTACATTTGATAGCATTTTATCGTCGCGTTTAACATGTCCCACCACTCCCAAATTTGAGACAGATTTGACTACATATATTGAGTGTTGCGCCATAGCTGTCCAGGCCAAAAGCCCACAATTCCAAGTCCCTCCCACTTGGTAACCAGCACTCATAAATTCAAAACGCTCCGCAAGAGTCTACCTATCACCTAGCAAAATCATGTCGACCCCGGGGCATGTCTGATCCAGCCCAGGCGCCACAGTATCAAGGACCTCCTTTGTCCTGGACCGATCCAGCGAGAACATGACATGCCCGCGGGCCAAGTATTCCTTGAACACCGCCGACCTCACCTCCACCGTCGCGGCATCCTCCTCTATCGTCTTGAGCCAGGTCTCCAGGGGAACGACCACGGGCCTGTCCGCCCAGGGCCGCACGCGCGACAGAATCTCGGGCAAGTCCCGCAGCCTCAGCGGGTGCGGGTTGCCCAAGTGGTAGACTAAGCGGCGGTCGGCGGCACTACTGGGCCCTACCTACTCCCTTCCGGGCGTCGGCCAGGCGGTCAGCGCCACGCAGGCGGACGCGACGTACTCGACAGGTACAACGTCCACGGCGAATGGGGGCGTCTGGGAGTCGTCTGGCCCTCCAAAGTCCGGGAACACGACCGCGTCGACCATTGCCCTTATCATGCTGATAGCCAAGTCGTCGTTCAGACCTAGTGACGGCGGCGGCGCGATGGCCGAGGTGCGCATTACCGTCACAGGAAAGCCCCGCGCCGCCGCTTGGAAAAGGAGGCTCTCGGCCACCCAGCGCGTCTTGAAGTAGCCGACCGCATCTTCAGCTGGCGGCTGAAAGAGCGTGAGCTACTCCTCAGCGGTAGAGATGTGCACCCGCGTGCGGCGCGAGGCCGGCCAGGACTGCATATGAGGCACGCTCCAAGTCGACAGGTAGTGGATCTCAGAGAGCTGCTCGCCTGCGCCAGCGAGCCGTATCAGGTCGAGTATGGGCAGCACATTAAACTTCTTCAGGAACGAGTTTGTCTTGAGGAGGGAGATATCGCCGGCCGTATGGTATATACACTGGATAGCGCGGCCTAGCCTACGGAATGCGGGCTTGCTCAGGCCAAAACCGGGCTGGAAAAGCGTGGCCCCCTCGATCGCCTCAATGCGGCTCAGGACATTATCCTCTGTCAGTTCATCACCATCAATTAGATTATACTTATTGTGTGCGTTAATTATAGAGGACGTGTTAGTAGCCACGGCGGATCCGAGGAGATAGATACGTGCATTGGGCTTAGCCTCGAGCAGGGCAGCCAGGATGTGTGCACCGGTCATCGACTCGCTGCCCGTGAGAAGAATACCGGACACATCACAGCGGTGAACGCGCTGGGTATCAAATTGAGGCATGAAACGGCCGTCCCGAGGCAGCTTCGTCTCCTCAGTCCAGTCGATGGTCTTCTCGCCACCCAGGCGGCCCTGTATGAAAGCACTGACGGCCATGGCGCTCGGCTCCTCGAACAGCTGTGCCAGCGGAGGTGTAACGCCGAACTGGCGGTGGATCCTGGCCCGCAGCCTCACGAGGAGGATGCTGTTGCCACCCTTGTCGAACAGATTATCGGCCATGGACGTGTACCGCTTGGCGCCGACGATGCTCTGGAATATACGCAGTACATTTCGCTCGAGGTCTGTGGGTGCGGCGGCAGGGCAATTCGAGGAGGAAGACGAGGGTTGTATCAGCTCGAGCCTTCTGCTGAGAAGGTCCTTGCGGTCTACTTCCCCGCCTATCGTCATGGGAAGCTTCTCCAGAAAGTCGTAGCCGCCGGGAAGCATGTAGCAGTTGAGATGTCGGCCGATGGCTGTGTGGAGAAGGGTTACGAAACTGGTCTTCTCCTTCTGGTCGAGCCTCCGTGCCGGAACCATGAATGCGACGATGGTCTGGCGGTCTTCCTCGGCGGACTGGTCATCGTGATTTCTGGCTACGACTGAAATGGCGACGAGGTGCTGGTTGAGCAGACGGGCCTCCAGGAAGATCCTCTGCTCCACCTCTCCAAGATCAACCCGGACGCCGCGCAGCTTGATCTGCTTGTCGCCCGCAATGCGGCCTTGAAACTCGAGCTGGCCATCCGGGCGGAAGGCGCCCCGATCACCAGTCCTGAACATTCTTGTCCATCCCCGAGCGCGGTCTTGTGGGCTGCAGAACGGGTCTTCAAGGAAGCCTTTCCGGTTTGCCTCGGGCCTGTTTAAGTATCCTGCGCCGACCTGGGCGCCACCGACAGCAATCTCGCCCACCATGCCGACGGGGAGCGGGTGGCCCTTCGCGTCGAGAATATAATGACGACAGTTGTCTAGAGGGTATCCAATCGGGAGGCTGGTCGCGTCAGAATCTGCAATCGTCTCCTCGATTCTCGCAACCGTTGTCTGCACGGTCACCTCACTCGGAGACCAGGCGTTGTAGACTTTGGCGGGCGTGCCGAGCTCGTAGAACATTTGAAGGCTTTGGCAATCCGCACGGGGAGCCGCTCTCCATTGAACAAGGCAACCCTGTAAGCAACGCACTTTCTCAGGGCCTCAGAGTTGCTCTCCATGAGGAGGGCGCGCTGGGTCGGTGTGAAGTACGTGACGGTCACCGACTGCTTCTGCATGAAGTCGGCGAGGGCATGGGGGTCCTTGCGGGTATGGGAAGAGGCAATGCAGACCCTGGCACCGGCGGCGAGGGCGGAGAAGATCTGAACGACGGACAAGTCGAACGACATGGAAGATTGGTGAAGGAAGCGGTCCTCGGCTGAGAAAGTATAGTCATGCTCCATGGTGCTTATCATCTGTTTCGTGTTCGACTCGGTGAGGAGACCACCTTTTGGAAAGCGGGTGCTGCCCTACTAGTATAGACCTTTCGTTAGTTCTTGGCACCTGCATGGCCCATGTGGGATATCACCGGGGGCTCACTGATGTATATATCATGAAGAATGGGTCACGGCCCTGCCTGGAATCCCAGCTCAACTTGTCAGAAGTTCTTGTTTGATCAGCCGCTTTTGCCCCGATGATAGTGAGCGGCGTCTGGAGCTTAGAGCTCGTCTCTATCGCTGATGCTAGAGACTCTGCCCCAGGGCCAACAAGCAAGATTTCTGCCCCCGAGTCTGTTATCATGAAGGAGAGGCGATCCTGGGCAAACTCCGTATCCAAGGGGACGTAACCACTACGGGTGAGCAGCGCGCCGAGCATACCCGTGATAGCCTCGACACCAGGGTACGCCAGAAGTGCGATTCAGCCGCCCGGCTTGGCCCCGGCAGCCCGAAGCGCAGCGGCGACATAGCTGGCGTTTTTTCCTAGGTCGCCATAGGTGATTCTGTCGCCGTCGGATGTCTCGATCGCAGATGCGCCTTGCTGGCCCCTGGCAGCCTGCAGCACCCTGTCAACCACAGACTGGCCTCCCCATCTCGGCTCAACAAAGTCCGTGTTCCAGTAGTTTTCCTGCAGTCTCTGTAGCTCAGACGGACCGCAGATCTCGATTTCATCGACGGGCTGGCGGTGATCCTTGATACAGCTGCTCAGGAAGGTCAGGAAGCTGTCATGAAAACGCAACATATCTTCCTCGCCGTACAAGGCCGTCGCGTACTCAAGCCGGAGGTCGAGGCTGTGCTCGGCCGTCTCAAGGGCTTCCAGGCTCAGGTCTCTGGCGCTGAGGATGTCGTCCGATGTCACGCTGTCGAGAACAAAGTTTGACGCCCTGAGCTGAAAGGTCGGCCCATGGATCTGGTAGTTCACACTTACCTGACCAAGGGGTGCGTGAGCTGGTGTCTTACTGATCTCCATGAGGTCGACAATAGTATCGAACGGGACAGCGTTGTGGGCCATGGACTCCAGAGCTCGGTTTCTGGTAGCCATCAACAGCTGATCGAAGGATATCTCGCAGTCGTCCTGGCATCGTACGGGACACATGTTGACGAAGAAGCCGACAATGTTTTCAGTATCCGGGTGAGGTCTGGTACCATCGACCACGAGCATGACAAGGTCCTTGTCCTGAGTATACCGGTAGAGGAAGGCCCTGAAGGCGGCCAAGACGAAATGATATGGCGTCCTGCCGACCTGGGTAGCAACCCGCTTCATGCGGGAGAAGAGCTTGGCATCGAGAGTCACCCGGACATCAGCCCTGTCCGGATCGCCTTGGACGGGTCGCTCCCCCTTGGCGAATGGCAAGAGCTTGCAAGCTGCGGGGATTCCAAAGAGGTTGTCCTTCCACCATGCCTTGGACTCAAGCACCCCATTGTCAGATTCAAGGTAGGCATTGTGCCAGATGGTAAAGTCGACGTAGCTGAAGTCTGGTCTGGGGATGGTTGACAGGTCTGTACCGGCTCGGATAGCATAGTACAGCTGGACAAGCTGGTTTACCATCGGCTTGAGACATGCCCTGTCCATGGCGATGTGATGTGCCATGCAGACTAGGGCGTGCTCCTCCTCTCCTAGCTTCACCCAGGACAAGGCGATGACCTGGCCCTCCTCAATGTTCAGGTGAATGGTCTTCATGTGCGCTGAAAGCTTCTTAAGCGCAGCCGCAGGATTCGCCGCCGACGAAAAGTCGCGTGTCGACACCTCCACTTCGTAGCCGTCGACTGGGCACTGCTGAGCGAAGTCCTCGCCCTCGAAGTAAGCAGTACGCAGAGCGGGGTCGCGCATAACGAGCTCCGAGATGGCCTTCTCAAGGCTGTCCTGACACGGCTGACCTTGAATATGCAGGATGATGGGCAAGTTGAGCACGGACTTGTCCTCAGCGGCATTGTGGAGGAACCAAACTCGGGACTGGTACGTCGAGAGCGGAACGACATCGACGTCGGTGACCTTGGTGATCTCGCTCCGCACTGCTCGCGCAGCCTCGGTGTGGGCGTCTTGTATCTCAACTCTGGTCGCGTTCTGATCGACAGCGGCGTTGTCCACAGCCTGTATGGTACTAGCAGCGGCTCTGGCAGACGCCACCGCCACCTTAGCAGCGGCCTTGCTCGCCAGAGCACTGATAGACTGGGCAGCAAGGATATCGAAAAGCGCAATGTCGACCTGGAACTCCTTGTGGAACCAGTTCCTGAACTCGACGGCCACGATCGACTCGAGACCATAGGCAGACAGTGTGTTGTTGGGGAGGATGGAATCCCTGGGCGTAGCCAATACCTTGGCGATCTTGTCAATGAAGGCCTCCAGGAGGAGCTGGGCCATCTTTTCAGGATCGGACTGATGCAGGAGAGACGTCAGTAGCGATTTACTAGCGACGTTCTCTTCCGTGTGGCCAAAGTCATGGTTGGCGTAGAGATTGCGCATCATTGGCTTTGTGCTCCAGTACACATCCGGTGTAAGAAGGTCAAGGCCGGTTATTATCTGATGGTCTTCAACACCCTCGGGGGACTTGACGGACGAGCTGGAGCTGGAGCTCACAGCCTCCTCCAACTGGTACAGAAGCTCCTGGTCGCTGATGGAATCCATACCGAGACGAGCCATGGTCTTCTGCAGTGCAACACTCTCAGCGAAGACGCCAGAACTGTGGACGACCCCGACATTCATGGTAGTACCACACAGGCCCATCTGGCGGCGGCGGGAAATCAACGCATCAAGATAGGAATTCGCCGCGGAGTAGTTGGCCTGCGACTTGGAGCCGACAATAGCGGCGACAGACGAGAAGCAGACGAAGAAGTCCAGCTCGGTCCCGAGCGGTAGCGACGCCGCGTGCAGGTTCTGGACCCCGTTGGCCTTGGGCTGGATGCACCGCATCCACTGGGTGCTTGTCATCATCTCTAAGGGTGCGTCCTGGAGGACCATGGCGGCGTGGAAGATACCACGAAGAGACGGGCCAACGCTATTTATACAAGTCTCGACATCTGAGGCTTTGGACACGTCGCCAGTGTAGACCTGAACCTCGACCCCTCGCTGTTTCAGCCAGGCCACTGTCGCCTTGGCCTCTGGCTTGTCTGCACCGGACCGGGAGAGGAAGGCTAGCTTCTTTGCCCCCTTACGGACCATCCACTGGCTCAACGTGCGCCCAAGGCCCCCAAGGCCTCCGACCAGTAGGTAAGACTTGGTGGGCTCGAAGAGCTTCGTGTTCCTGAACTTGGCTGGGAGGACAGGCACGAGGTCGTCCTTTCCCGGGACGAGGACAATCTTACCAATATGCTTGCCCATCTGCAGCAGTCGGAAGCTCTGGAGGGCCTCAGCGTAGGACGACTGTACGACGGTTGCAGGGGGACGGATCTGGCCGTCGTGTACGAGCCGGCAGCACTCATGGAAGACACGGGCCGCGAGGGTCTTGTTCTTTTCGAACATGGTGATCAGGTCCACCGACGCCAACATGACGCTTTTACGGAACGGCTCCATGGGGAGTCTGGTGTTTTCGTGGATATCCCGCTTGCCGATCTCTACGAACCGGCCAAACGAGTTGACACAGCTCCAAGTGGCATGAAGGAGACTACCCGCCAGGCTGTTGAGCACTACGTCGACGCCAATACCGTCTGTGGCCGCCATGACACCCTGCACAAACGAGTCGTCGCGGGAGTTGAAAATGTCGTCCTCTTGGATGCCGTACTCGCGCGCCAGGAGCTCTCGCTTCGCCTGGGAACCCACTGTAACAAGAACGCGGGCTCCCGCGCGCTGGGCGATCTGGATGGCCATCTGGCCCACGCCACCTGCCGCCGAGTGGATCAAGACCGTCTCGCCGGGCTGCAGCCTGGCGACATGGACGAGGGCGTAGTAGGCTGTCGTGAGGATCAACGGGAGTGCTGCGGCATCTACAAACGACATGTCGCCCTGCAGCTTATAGCAGAGCGACGCTGGGTTCCGGACCATGGCCCGTTGTGCTCCTTGGCCGGGCCGCCAGGCGACGACGCGGTCACGACGCCAGCACACTCATCTCCCAGCTTGAAGTCGTCTATGATTCCCATCGAGACGGAAATTTCGCGGAAGTTGACTGCCGAAGCCTTGACCTCGATCTCGATGTCGTCCGCTGCCAGCCGGCCGTCGAAAAACTCGTTGTCCTCGGCGAAGTGCAACGTCTCCAGGAGACCAACCCTGCCGATGCTAAGTGACAGCGGGCGCCTCTCGCCTAACAGTTGTAGGACTGGCTCCTGGCCTGGGCCGTTGGGGAGCTTCCGGTTCCTCTCGTCGTCTGCCTCGATCTTGGGGATGTAGATGCATCCGTTCCTCTCGGCGAGTTCGTCCTCGTCCAGCTCAGCCCGAAAAATGCGTGACAATGCATCGGCGACAGCGTCCGTTGGAGACGTCTCACGAAAGTCGAGGGTGGTGACCTTGAGCTGGTCTGGGTTCTCGGACCTGGCGGTTCGGATGAGTCCCACTATCAAGCTCTGTGACGGCCGGGTTGCTTCCATCGCCGCCCCCTCCAGGGCCCAGACCACAGGTCGCGCGACGCCGGTCAAGAACTCTTGCATGAATGTGAACGCTTCAGGGCTGCTGGTGTCGTCACCCAGGGTAGAGAGAACAAGCAAGGGCCCGGGATTCTCCGTCTTAATTTGCTCGAGGGCCTGCTCGGGGGTGATGGTATTCAAAAAACCCGAGTAAGCATCCTTGACGGACTCAAGGATACTCTGTGCCCTGTTGGATGGAGCCACCGGCAGGACAACCGTCAGCTGGTCGTCAACGATGGCAGCGTTGACTGCTGTAAGGTATGTGTATGCGCTGATATGAGACGTGGAGAAACACTCCTTGATGTTCGCAAGAGTTTCAGGCTTGGTGGTTCCATCGCATAGAACAACACCGCCGTCTTTGAGCAATGGAGCCAAGTCTAGCTGATGGTCACTGCTAACGATGACCAGGTCATAGACATCGCCTGGCTGTGTCTCATGGACGCAAATGCGTCCTGCTGACTCGTCCGCCAGTTGCTGAAATGCTTCAATAGGACCCCCGTCTCCTCCAGGCTTGAAGCAGTCGATGCGTCGAATCCTGCGGCGCTGTCCTCGGTAGACACCAAGATTCAGGACCGCCTTCCTGGTCCTGTCGATGTTCGATGTGATGTGGAGAATCTTGCTGTTCGGGTTCCTATGGGAAAAGATCTCCAGAATCTCACCCAGAGAGCGACTGCCCAGCCTCGGATCGCTCGACAGGAAGTCGAAATAGGGCAGATATCTCTGCCGGAAGAACAAGGCCCGCTTCCCGTGGCTTTCACGTAACTCTCGCCCGAGGGACGTGACCTCGAGGCCTTGCATCTCCATCATGAGCTCCCCATTCTGATCTTGGAGAAGAATGTCGCTTGTTGCGACACGGGCGGATGGAAGCTTCGTGGTGGAGCATATCTGGTATTGTCGCTCGCTCGTGGAATCGTACATGGTGAAGACTCCCGAAAGAGTGAGATACCGGATAAAGGAGGGCACATAAGGCTCATGCAGTTGTCTTCCAAGACAAGCCTCGACCGCGCCGAAAGCCACGTGGAACAAGGCATCCAGCAGGGTCGGGTGGATCACAGTCGCGTCTGCCGCCTCGGATGGGACCGCCTTGGGATCGAATACCAGAGGGGCCACGGTAAAACCTTGTCCGCTTTCTATGTTGCCCGAAAGAAGGCTGAACCGGGGGCCGTACTGCAGACCGATCTTGGCCAAGCGCCGGTAGAACAGAGAAGACGAGACGGAGTGGTTCGTCTTGTTGCGCAGGGTTTCGATGCTCAGGCCGTGCAAGTGCGACATTTTGCTCTCAAGCGGGGCCGGTGGACCGGGGTTTGTCGAGACTGAACCATGGCAGTGTTCCGCACATCTTCCGGCGTCGTCGTACGAGAATACGGCAAACTAACTCGTACCACACATCGGACTTGCTCTTGGCGGAGTTGGTGGCCGGGTGGACCTCCAAGAGCACTTCGATGCCCTCATCGTGGTCGGGTACAACTAGGGGTGCTTTGAAGAAAATGTCACGGAGTGCGATCGCCTTGACATCTGGGTCGAGAGCAGGCTTCAGACGCATAGCAGCCTCGACGGCCATAGCAACGTAGCCGGCACCCGGGAACACCACCTTGCCATCCACAACGTGTTCCAACAGCCACGGCATCTCCGAGAGGCGAAGATAGTTCCGCCATCTGGGGTACCTTTCCACAGACCCGGGTACAACGTGCCCAAGGATGGAATGCCTGAAGCGGCGAAGCCTGTGCTCCTTAATCACTCGCGTCTCTGACCAGTACTGCCTGTGGTGCCAGGAGTAGCTCGGCAGGTCCGACAGCCTCGTCCCCGTCTTAACCTTGACCAAGCTTCCATCTTGGCCGATGCTGAGATTCTCGTTCGTAGCTGCCAAGTCGACAGGATAGCCCAGGGAGAACAGCTGGCCAGCCATGGTGAGAACCCCTTCAAAGTCGGGAACGCCACGGGTAAGAGACGCAATATGCGGGAGGTCCAGCTTATATGCTGATGGTAAAGCTAGGTTAGAAAAGGACGCGTCACGCTCGTAGAATACCGTGGCACGATCGTCAAGTCTTTCCATCTAGCGTCGAACTGAAGACCCTCAAATGGAAAGCTGCTTGGATTCCTTGCATGGAAAAGAGGAATCCATTGGTTGTCGTATTTCTATAACTTCAAATGTTCATCCGAGTAAAGTGCATTCATTTATGTTGTTTCTTTTCTCTCTTTACCTCCAAACGCCGGCAACTCTTGACGTGGCTGGTATCAGCCCATCCATACCGAGCTACACTTTCTGTAGGAATTCTGATTGAGCATATGGCCCTCACAAATTTTCCCGTAGCGTCAACATATCCTGTCAGGATACCAAAAGAGTCAGTACATTAAGAAGCCGGGCCGGGTTGGAAAATGGGCTTAGGTGGTAGGGGGAGTTTCGAGGCTCTTCTAAGACCAGTCCATGACTCACAGCTTCATCCCGCTGCAGCATTTCAGGTGGGATATATGTCCGACTTTCAGTGATGACGACATAGAGGGCATTCTGGTAACGCGGGTTGTTGGCAAGAGACTCAGTCCCGTCGCCGGCGGTGGCGTACGACAGCACTTCCTTCCTCAGCTCCTCGAAGCCCGCTGATTGTGACGTTAGCCATCTTATCAATTCTGAATTGATGTGTTCGAAAGGATTCAACGACAGGAAGAATGGACATCCGTTGCCGGAGAAAGCTGCAGAAAAAAAGTGATGCTTACCGGGCGGGTCCTCTGCGAGGTCCCCATTATCAAACCTGCGCTGTGCAAAGACGACTTTCCAGTCATATGCAATGTAGGCACTGGTGGCCTGCGTGAAGCATTCTCGCGCCGGGAGGAATACACGTGTCTTGGTGTCTGCGCTGCCGGCCTTTCTGCGCAGAAGGGTGGTCACCTGGTCATCGTCCTTGTTGTAGAAGGGAGGAATGCCTGCACAAAGGAGCTCAGACTCGTAGACGTCGTGGGCGAGCAGGAAGGCGTCTAGCACCGGGAGCGGGACCTTGAAACCACGTAGGACGGCTACGACACCGCTCATATTGTGATATTCGGGTCTTTGGCAAGAATGGTAGTTGAGTTGATGGGGAGGCTTTGCCTACCCAGGTCAGCAGCAGTTCTGGGACTTGACCTGTCTACCACAAGTGGAGCTGGTGCCTGGCCTGGTAGCCCATAAAACAGGCTAGGTTGCCACCGCAGCTCTACGCTTACCGAAGCAGACCGAACCAACAGGGCACAAAACACCCGAGTAACCAACAATCCAACCAAGTAAAACCCCTCGAAACCCCTCCTTCCCAAGTGCCAGGAGCGAGTATCAATTCGAGACATTAGCCGCGCCCATAGAACTGGCTTTTATCCACTTCCTCATTCTTTACGACTACCTCACAAAACCGAAAATGGCTCAGCCGCCTGTTACCGGGTTAGCAGTATCCGATCCACACTGGTCCGAGGGTGGCAGATTCGGCACATGTTGAAAGCTGACCTTATTTTAGGAGAACGGAGATTTGCAGGGCAAAAAACGGAGGGTATAGGGCAAAATCCCCCTTTTTTAATTTTTTAAAGTATTCATTAAGATATATATTTATTTAATTTTAATTTTATATTTATATTTTCTTTAACTATTTGAATATATAAAACTTATAGATATTTAAAATTATAGTTTTATTTTTATTTTAGTTTTTATTTAATAAATAATACTTACTTTATAAGATTATAACTTAAATTCTAATAAAGTTATAATTATAAAAAATATATTAATAAATACTTTACTTTCTATAGTATATTATAGTATTAATTTTCTATCTTAGAAAATAAGCTAATTTAAAGTTAGAATTAAAACTATAATATAGAATATTTTTTAAAAACTTTAAATATACTACTATTTATTAAATATAAATATAAATATAATTATTATAATGTTAAGTCTTCTATAAGAATAAAAAAGAAATTTTAAGGATATATAATATATATAAATTATTAGAATATTTATTAGAACTAGGTTAGTATTTTAATTACAAACTTATTTTAGTTACCTTATACCCTCCGTTTTTTACCTTATAAATCTACGTTCTCTATTTTAGACATTTCTGGAGTCCTGACCAGGCTGCTCAGGATGAAGTTCCCACTGTTAAGGATAACATCGATTCTTCCTATGAGGACATCACCTGGTTGCCTTGGAAAGCTATATGCTGCATGTACTTCCCACAAACTGCCCGCACCGCCGGCGGTGTCAAATATCAAGTCCGCCGTGAGGCGTACCAAGGACTACCACCTGCGGAGCTGTCAGCACCCAAACCGTACCTTGTCGTTTTGCAACTCACAAAACCTCAGCCAGGGCCTGATGGTTTTCTGCGGACCAGGAAGCTGTGCAGGCCAGGTATGTCAGGCCACATGACCCGGTTGAATCCCCCTCGGCATGATATGAGGATATCCGCACTGTCGTCGAGGAGGTTGCCGTTCTTGACGTCAAGCACTTTGAGTCGCCTACATTTACGAAAATATTAGTCACTGCTCATTTCGCGTGAGCGGAGAGGAGAAGTGTATGTACTCGCCATTTCTTATCATCCTCGTCCCAGACACCATTTTTAACGGCATGAGATGTCTTGATAAACCTCATCGCTCCAAATCGCTCCGCTACCTCTTGCATGTAGTTGCGAATCTCTGGACCCGGGGCATAGAGGGAAGACCAGAACGGGTTCGGCGCGAAACTAAAGTGGTAAGAGTAGGCTATCACAAGACAATCCTGTCGGCTCGACACGTTGGCAAAAGGGGCAATAGGGACAACGGCGGTCTCTTATACGTACATGGAATGTCGCAGGCTAAACCAGGATATCGGTTCTGCCACCTGCACACGTGTATTCGACTTAGCTATCCTTGATTTCAAATCTTTCCACGTCAAGGTTATAGAGTCGTGGGCTTACCAGACACCGAAAACCTCTTCGTTCTGCTCATATACCTGCAAATCGATGTTTCTGAGTCTCTGTGTGATTCTGCGTTTCTCCTGTCAACGTTGCATGCTTGGAAATTATACATTTGCTTGACGCTCACTGACCTGACGGTTGTGTAGATACCTGAGAAGGCTGCACCGATGATAACGACTCTCATACGACGCTGGTTTTCGACTGGTTCTTCCTTGATAGTGAATGGCACATTGCTGGCCTTCATGGAGGCTCCATCCCTGTCCCGTTCGTGGGGTTTTGCAGGATCTGAAGAGAGGTTTTCACCCATGCCTGGAGCTTCGTTCAAAGTTGACGAAGGACGGAAGGCTTCTGCTGTCAATCCCGAAGAACTCGGCTCTATTTAGATATATTTTCAATGTATGGACCGGAGTGTGCTTCTTTTCTCCTGTGAAGACCCTTGATAAGGATCAAGTGGCTTGATATTGGCGGTTCTAGACAATGCTCCTAGTCTGTTATATCATTCCTAGACTTGTAGACGCAAAGTCACGCTCGATTAAATGACTCCTCGACGCGCGACAGCTCCTTAACCGCGGGTCCGGCACGGTTTCTGAGGCGAGGCATCCAAGCCGTCGCCCGTCTGCCCAGGTGTGTAGCGACATGCCGAGGCTGCAGACACCACAGTCCTCCCAGGTTTCGGGCCGTAGGTGCGGAGTCCAGTTCCTCGGCTTAGCTACCGCGTTTGGCAGCGGGGGCTGCCGAGGGTCCAGGCCTCACATCGCCCCTTACACCTTACCACAATACAGAATCGTCGGCAGTTTTAACAAGCCAAGCGCTACACACAGCAGTCGTCCTGTCTACCATAGAACTGCCCAGGTGGTTGGGGGCATTCCGGTAGCATCTGATTCAGCGCCCAAACCTCGACACCTCGTAGTCCACGTTGTCCAATTTCAAGTTTCGCAATTTTCTCGCCCTCGCAAGCCACAAGAAGATTGCACTTACGATATGCATAGCATTATTCTGCGAGTCCATCTGAAATGATGCTATTCTAGTGTAGACCTCTACTGGCCAAGGGCATCCCACTGGTAGGGAAGATGATTTATCTCATTGCAGTGAAACTCATGACAGATCGGCCCAGGAATGTTAAGTACGTCAAACTAGTAATTACCTAGGTACCAATGACATCACGGTCGTGGAGTTCGTGTATAGTTACTCAAGTTGGCGTATGCCACTATCTATTACTGGCGAAGCTTTTCGAATTTGATCAAACAAGTGTTCTCCTATTCATCACTGGTCAGAAGAGATCGCAGCATATTCAAATTACAAACTTACCTGCACAGCACGAAAGCGTTCATCAAAGAATGTCTCCACACGAGCCGTGATCGCAGGCGTTGTGTCCTCAAAGCCGATAGCTATGGACGTCTTATAGCCTCGGTAGATAGTGGCGGCGAGGGTTGTCATTTCGGCCATTGCCAAGCTAGTTTGAGTTAGACTTGGATACTCAAGACCGCCGTTGCTGTCAGAGAGATGCTTACTGCATGCCAATACACATCCGCCCGCCACTCGAAAAAGCCCAGAACCACCGATTCAGGTCGGCGACGGATGGTCCCAGCCACCTTTCGGGATCGAATATTGCCGGGTCCTTGAAGATCTCCGGGTTTCGGTGGAGTATCCATGGTGACATCGCTACGACGGTGTCGGGAGGAATAGTGAACCTGTGTACCGTAGTGGTGGCGTCGGCTGAACGGGACTCAGAGCTGGGGAGTGGTGCATAAAGCCTGAGTGTCTCCTTGATGATGGCTTGAAGATATGTGCATCGGTCGCTGGCGTCAGTTCTGGGATGCCCATATTCGTTGAGTGATTCTTCGGGCAGATTTGAGACTTCGTCCCTCAACCTCTCTTGGAACTTCAGATTCTCAGGCAAAGAGAGTGCCCATATGAGGAACATGAGTGTGTCGCTGGTGGTGTCTATCCCCGCCAGAAAATGGTCTGCACACTCCGACGCTATTTCCACATCGCTTAGACCATTTAAGACCTCTGACTGATGATACTTCCAAAGATGCGCAACAATGGAATTTTGGTTACCTGCGCGGCGTATTAGCATGAAATTGATCCCCGGCATGTAGCGTTCTTTCAACTCGTACCGTTCTTTCCGGTTTGACGATCTAATTTGAATTGGATCACTGCTTGTAAAGCATAGGCCCGTATGCCAGTATAGGTCGTTGGTGGCTGCATGGGCAAAATCGGCTTCGCTAATTGTCCCACGAGTCCTGTGCGCGAGTAAAGCCACCTGGTGATCGAAGGTACATGTACCCAGCACCATGAGAGTCTTCGGCGAGACGGGTGCATAACATCGGATATGAGCTTACGATGCGCATCAGAGCCTTGTAGAGCACGTGTTGAACCGGATTCTCCATATATAAAATGGGTGATGTTGTCGAGGGAGTAATAGTGTAAGGTCAGAAAGACGTCGCTGATACCATTCGGCTCACTGTCTATGAGCTCAATGTACCGCCTTGCCATCTGTTCAACCGTCTTTGTCGTCTTATCCTGGAGTATTGCAGACTTCGAGTAGGCGTGTGAGAGAAGTTTCTTGCGGGCCCCATGCTCTTCTGAGGAGTGGAAGGTGAACAAATTCTGCTCACCATACACCTCAAACATACGATAGAAATGGGTCCTGCCAAAGCGGCTTCCCGGTCCGTAAATTGTCTTCAATGCACTCAGGCTATTGAAAGAAACTTCGTTAGGTCCTATGCGGACCTCCGGGCCATACGTCGAGTGTAGTCGGGCGATCGTCCGCGTACGGCGACCTCTCCAGTCCTCATATGCGAGACGCCACTTCGTCATTGCGAATAAAACCGGTCCAGGGACTCGTCTAAGTGGACTTAGGACGAGTGGGTCAACGAGATAGACTTTGAGGAGGTATAAAAGGATGCCTAAGGCAATAATTCCGATGGTAGAAGACGCCATCATTACATTCACGTGTCGGCTATTGTCGAGACGGGAAATGCAGGCACTACGCTCGAGGAGTGACAAGCAGCAAACCTCGCAGGAGAATGTTGCTCTCCAGCATTCTACACCAGCCTTCAATGCGGGGAAACACTAATAAGAAACGGACCTGGCCGCCCGGCAGGTTAATTACAATTGCCCCCTCCAAAGTCTTGCCAAGCCGACCCAGTCTGGGGGAAACAGACTCCACATCTAGAGACCCTTAATAAGTAAACGATTGACCTAGTGTACCATGCTTCCTAGCCTTGTCTGTGCGGCACGAGGCTGAGGCCACTTGCCAAGACAGAGACTTCTACACTGTCATTGGGATTGTATTTTTTTATTTTTATTTTTGCAACGCTGGGTGTTTGAGCGTTCACCGCTGTGTGAAGGGAAAGTACGTCTTTTGGATGTATATGGGATAAGAGCGCAACTGGAAACCTAGTGTACTTAGTTATTATTAAATATAAGGAATATCATTATAATTATTGAAAAATGTATTCTACAATCGGCTTCTCAGCATCGTCAAATAGCTTCAGAACGTCAAACCCATAGACGTAGCAATCCCCCAAAAATGTAGACGTGTCCCTGTCGACATTCCGAATAGTGACAGGGTACATCGAACCACCAAGGAAAACGATCTCATCCCCTGCCTGCACTGATGGTTCTCCAAGCCCCAAAGACCCACCGTCGGTGACGAATAGCTTCCTACCGTAGACTGCTTTTTCCAATTCCGTGACATACCATTGATAGCTTCTGTCATCCGTGTCTCTTTGGCTTAACATCATGCAATACTGAACATCCTCGAAGTACTGGCTCTCCCTCCTCATGAGAGCACCAGTCCCATGTTGCTTGTACCATAATACACCTCCCATGGGCATGTAGATCCTGTGCTCGGGTTGATTACCACAGAAGGCGGTATTGAGAGCAACCAATGTCGCCAGGAAAGCATCGGATACCGCGCTTCGGGGGTCCGCAGACGTCGATCTCGTATTCAAACCCTGGGCGAGCAAATTGTCGACAGCAAGGCTCTCCCATCTGGCAAGGGTCTGGGAGAATTTCTCTGTGCCAAGCGCGTATTCCATGCTCACCAGCATCTCTTCCCCAACAGCTCGAACCGTGTCGACGGCTTTGCCTTTCACCACTAGCTCCTTGCCATTATTGCGGAACCGCAGGCCAGGCAAGGCCTTGGTCACGTAATCGTCGGGCCGCGGCTCACCCATGCGCATAGTACGGCCTTGGATCTCGCGCAAACCGGGAAAGTGACACGAGGAACGTCTTGCGTTAAAGTCCGGCACCCAGGAAGGCAGACCAGGTAAAGTATGCTGTGTTCCGCACAAGTTCAAGATGTCCAAGTTGCCACTATCTTCAATGACAGCCTGAGTAAAGCGGCGATAGATTTCTTGGACATCTAACTCATACTTCACCTTGATGAGACCGGGCTTCAGTAAGCCTAGAATGCCATAGACTCTGTCTTTTGGTTCTGAAACTTGGCAATCCCGACTATATTTTAGAACCGCTCGGCACCCTTCCGGCTTAGTCAACGCGCGAAAATCGTGGATCTGATGGGCCCGCTCGTTGCAGTCCAAGCCATAGAGTGGACGTTCGGTGTGCTTGGATGCGTGTCTACTAGAAGGCCTGAAGAGTTCCTCCCAGGAAGCCGATTCGGATCCACAGCAGATTATGGCTTCTTGGCTGAGAGCCTTCTCCTGGATCACCCACGTCCGGAAAAACCAAGGACGCCGAAAGAGCCCCTCGAGAGCCACACGCGTGGCCCCTACGTATCCCGGTGGGTTGATATGGGACTCTCCGGTAGGATCGTCTGGAATGCAGCGGCCTGAAATCACATCATCTTGGTGCTGCCGGAATCGTGCAAGGTGCTGGAAGACCAGGTGGGAATCTTCACTTGCAGTTCCAAGCCATATGACAACTCTGCTTGCGTTCATGTATATGTCACCCATGAGCGTGACCTGCTGGTTGCGCTCGTCGTTGTCGCTCTGGTTTATGCAGATAGCATCGACCCAGAGCCGTCGTGGCTTGGACTGATGACGAAGTGCAAGCAGAGCTTCGTACAGGTTGGGTGGAATCTGGAACACTTTGCCGTCCACCTTTATGTATCTCGGCACGTCTCTGTTGCCCCAAACGTACGACAGTGCCTCGTATTCCGGGGTAAGACAAAATTCGGATCGCACGAGTTCACATTCGACCAGGGAATCCGGGTGCATTGCAGGGTATAGGATCATCGTACGGAGTGCATCGCGTCCTGACAAAGGCGTGTACTCAAAATATTCCCCATCAATTCTTTCCATTGGCAACCGCAGCTGGGCCTCAGGGGTTGCTGAATCCGTATGACTTTCCGAGTAGTCGTGGCTCCTTCCCTTACGAAGTGGTGCATGGCTCTTCGCTTTGAGCATGCAATGGTCTCGCATCTCTTTCCCTGCCTCTGGAAAATGGTGTTCGATCAACTGGATGAGACTCCACATATCCCACAGGTCATCCCTTCTCTCCTTTTGCGTTGTCAGCCTGGTTAATAGAGTAGTTAACGCATTGTTGTCTGTCTCCGGCAAGTACAGGTCGGCGCCTCTCTCGAGGAGGAAATCGATCGTCGCTTTCGATCCAGTCCTGCATGCGATTTGCAGGAGTGTCTCGCCCTTGACATTCTTGTCGGTATCGACGCCCAAAATCATGTCGGCAGTGTTGAAAGATATAAAGACATCGAGCATGTCGATGTCACCTCTTCTGATCATTTCCACAGTAGACCTTTTGAGTTCCCTGTCAGGCACTTGGATGCCCCATGCATCGAACAAGTGATTCAGCAACCCGCAATCTCGTCTCTTTATGGCGTACTTTTGTGCTCCGTAGGCATCGAACTTGGAACCGTGTTGGACGAGGAGCTGGATTGCCTCAAAGCTTCTAGTGTCGCAGACCTGAGAAAGTCTATATCCCATCTGGAGAAGACGCTTCACCAGGGAGACCTGACCATGTTTCGCAGATAGCTCCAGCAACTGAACAGGGTCCTCTGGCAGGGACCCAGCTTCCACGAGTAAGTGACACGTCTCCCAGAGATTTGATACTCGCCTACTCAACATCGACTTTGAGTAAAAACCGCTTTCCGTCTCCATCGCCCATCGACGGGTCTCATCGATGGCAACGGCTAGAGCTGTCTGCTTCCGAGCGCTGCGTGACGCAGAATTGACCTTATATTCCCATCCAGCACAAGTCGATAGCACCTCATCTTTAGGCTGGGCTCCACGATCAAGGAGCAGCTGCACCACGTGCGGATGTCCCCCGGCGGCCGCAGCATGAAGTGCACAACCATAGAACCGCCCTAAGCAGTGCTGCCGAACGGTTAGGACATCGATTGGGACCCCATATTCAACCAGCCTCTCAACCCAGGAGGTATCCCCTTGAAAACACGCTGTTTGCAAAAGTTTTAGCATATTAGGATCAGCACGTGAAGCTCGTTGCCCCGCATCCAGAAGATCACCGGCAATCCGTCTCCATCCATCTCCGAGTCCTTGCCACGGATAGTCTTCCCATTTGGGACTTTTAACACAAGACTCCTGCCAGGCAAAGGCCTCAATTGTTGTATCTAGGAGGTTACAGTCCGTCACCTGCCTCCAAGATACAAATGAATGTGTTGTCGAGATTGTGGCACCCTTTTCCACAAGTTTGTGAAATAGCTCGTAGTGTCCAAGCATGCAAGTGTAGAAGAGTGCAGTGTTCCCATGGTCATCGAAAGCCCTGCTGTCGGCTCCATTGTCAAGAAGCAACTGAACAATCTCGATCAACTCGTCAGAGATAGTGGAATGCCAGGGATGCAGCTGCCATTCGGTCTCTTTTTCAAAACGTGAGGCGATTGCAAATGGTAGGATGTCGGCTCCGGCTTTCAAAATTCTTGTCAAAGTCACGCTGTTGGGCTTTTTCAGGAGAACGAGCGCGGTTTTATACCGTTTTGCCTTGACAAGGACTCTCAAGGCCTGAACAAAAGACCGCGCGAACCCTGCAGTATCTGTGCATCCGCCTGCAACGCAGTATTCACCAAGCATGGCATCTTCGAAAGCTGTCAGGTCGCGGACCAGAGGAGCTAATTTGGTGCACAAAGCAAGTAGCTTTGCGCCGTTAGCATTGACCTTCGAGATATTTAAGTGCGCATTCTCGGATAGTACTCCAGTTGCTGGTGTTGTGGTCATTGTTTCAACAAGTGAATACTTCCACGAGTCGAGCTTTTCAGGTTGAAAGATGGACCGGGATGATATGGACGGCTGGGCTCAATCTCGTACGATCTAATTACGTGGTAGCATCGAGATCGGCGAACTTAGGTGCCAAATAAAGAAAATTAAACTTGTGGTAGGTTTATGATCGGTTGCCAGTGAAGAGATGGAAGAAGAAATTGTGGCTCGCAGGATATTTGCAGAGGCCACTAGGCGGACGGCTTATTATTAGGCAGCGATATTGTGAAAACTGCCTGGCTGCCTCCATGTGTAATCTAAATATGCAGACAAGATCCTGAAGTGACCCGATGCCGTATAGGGTAATTCACCACTTCGTCCGGGCATGCATCTGGGTCGTCCCTCAGAGGGACATCGGCATAGAGCCTTCCTATCGCTCAAATCGACTTGTTCTGGAGGTGGTCTCTAATATGTGACAATGTTCACTCCGTCCTTCAGAGACTTGTGAGGTTGTCCGGCGGCAAGGATCGACGTAAGCTGCTCACCGCCTTTTAGGCGGTGGTGACACCGCAGCGCCCACCAGACGGGACACATGCCGACCGCGCATGCTGACCTAATTGGCCCGCAGCGGCTAAAAGGCATCTCCGTCGAAGTCTTCTGTAAGACTGCGGCTCTGAGAAAGACTTGACGACGCATCACAAGATCAAGGCTGGTGGTCCCAAAGCATCACGCCCGCGATGTCACGCCATGGGACTGAGATGGAGGCGCTTGTTTCTCGTCTTTCTCATCAGCCGAAGATGATGACGCAGTCCATGATCACAATAGTCGATCCGCCCGGGCTGCCCGTCACATTGAACACCCAAAACCGACCGTCATCCATCGGCGCCTTCGACGCGTTGCCTGCCGAGCTACTCCGTGAGGTGTTGGAGCAGCTTGATGTTCTCTCATTGACTCGTTTCTCACAAACTTGCTTCGGGGCGCACGTTTTTTCGGGGTCTCTGTCCTCATACCAAAATCTCATGAGCCATGCCCCGGACGCCCTGGCGGCGCTGAGCAGGACCCAGATCATCCGACGACATTCCATATCCCAGCTCCACGCCGTCCTAAGAACACAGTCCTGCGGGACATGTTCAGGATACGGGGCGTTTCTTTTCCTTCCGACCTGCAGCAGAACCTGTTGGCAATGCCTACAATTCAGAAAGGAGCGCCTGGTGGTGCCAGTGGGTGTGGCTCGCAAGGCCCTTGGCCTGACGGAGGCAGACCAAGAACTCTTCCCTGTGATGTGGAGCATCCCAGGAAGATACGGAATCCGACAACTCGAATGGGGAAGTGCGAACCTCGTCGCGGTGGCCGACGCTATGGAGCTAGCGATCTCAAAATACGGGTCTGCGGAACAACTTCAGGAAGCACTTGTTGAAAAGCCCATGACTGGAACTGGGGCTTACAGCGCAAGACAACTGCGAAATCTCCTATGGTCAGAGGACTATTTTGATGCGAACATAGTGCCCGACGTTGGCAGCACCCTAGTCGGTCGCTATTTTGGGAGGGGGTCCATCCGGTTTCCCTCAATCACGAACTCAGGCGAGATCGAGTATGGTCAATGGTGCCGCGGCTGCGGATGGGCGGAGGACCAGCGTACTCGGTTATCAGATGATGTTCTCGCCCAGATAGTGCCGGCAGATGCTGACCCTGACCGCGAGCTCCTTCGACTGGCCAGGGCCGCCTATTCCAAGACGGGATTGCTGGAACATATTCCACACTGCTTCGGCGCACAGAGATTGACCACTGAGCCAACCAGGGAAGATTGAAGAAACAACGATGATGCTGGTGCCTGCATTCTCGATGTGCAGAGATGGCCTGACCGCACGGCATGTACTGAATACTGACAGTGGTCTATTGTTGCGTAACAATCATATATACCTCAGGCTGCTCCTGAAGTATATTACATTCTTGAAGTGTGGAACAGCACCGTGTGCTGGGAAGAGGGCATGGACTTTCTCACAGCAGCTGTATTCTTTACCGAATAGCAAGAGCACTTGCCGCCCCCATGCCAGCCGTGAGATTCAAACCGATAGTCACGTTCCCGAGCACAGAGCTGGTCAGCCAGTTACCAACAAAGCTGTTGACCTCCTCTGGCTTCTCCCACATGATCCAGTGCCCGCCGTCAACCTCGCCACGGGAGAAGCTATCGAAGTATGTCTCCATACCAGTCGACAACACTGGTGGCAGCGCAGTGTCCTGGGTTCCGCCAATATAAAGCCCAGGCTGTGCGTACTTGGCCGTATACGCAGCGCCGTCGGCAACGAAGACCTTCTCATCTTCCCAGTTGAGCTCTCCGGTACGGTACCAGTTAAGCGTGCGGTTGAACGGGTCCGCCATGTAGCTGTCGACATAGAAATCCAACTCCTCCGTGCTCAGGAGCGGGGTGTCCTCCGTCACCTGGTCGAGCAACTCAAACGTGTACCCATCGCCGCTAGCGTTGAATGCCGAGCTCCCATCGGGAAGCGTGACGCCATAGATGGTGTTCAGGACCTGTCGGATGCGCGTGGCGTTTTGCGCGTCGATAGGGCCGATGTAATCTTGGACGGCATCGGTGCGGAACTGGAGCTGGTAGTGCAGCGTGGGTAGGGCGACGGCCTGGTCGACGTAGGTGACGCGGGGAGCGGCGAAGGGAGTGCTGATGACGAAGAAGGCGGCGACCAGATCCGGTTGCCACAGCGCGGCGCGGTAGACGACGGCTCCACCCCAATCGTGGCCGCCGAGGATGATGCGGGAAAGGCCGAGGTGGCTGGCAAGGGCGGCGATATCATCCGAAGCGCGCTTGAAAGTGCTATTAGGGTCGGACGGTCAGTTTGTAGTCTGCCAGGCTGCAGGAAAATTCTACTTACTACAAGCTGACATCTTCAGGAGCATCAGTGCCACCGTAGCCCATCATATCTGGGGCGATGACCCTCAGACCCTTAGAGGTGAGGAAGGGAATCTGGTTTCGCCATCCCAGCGACAAGTCTGGCCATCCGTGGATAAGGAAAATGGTACCGATCACTTTGCCCGACGCGGGCTCCGCCTGGATATAATGGTATGTGACTCCGTTCAGATTGGCGGTCTGATACTCGAACTTAGGGTCCCCGACGGTGGCTACCTCCATCTTGGCGGGATGAAAACGAAGGTGAGTGCAGCGGGTGCTGGTGCCGGAGCGGTGGAACCAACCACATCTTCAAAAGTCGAGGAAATGATCCCATTTTGTACTTCCTGGAAAGGAGCTGTGGCTGTTGGCTTGGAGTGGCGTAGTAGCCGTTGTGGAGCACTGTCAAAGTTGTCGTCCCATTTTTGGACGGCAAACTCCTTGTCAAGCCTTACGATGCATGTATGTGGAGTGGTGCTTAGAATATCAGGATATAGGTTCACCCAGTAAGAATAAAGCAGCTGCAACCTTAAAGTTTCGCGCCGCTTCGCGCTACGTAACTGGGAGCGAGAGCCGCTCCTAATATCTGGCTCGTCGAGAAGGCGATACTTGGTTGTGGTATACTAATACTATATCATGATTACTTTCGCCCCCTCAGTAGCCTTGTGCCCGCACGCCGGTTGCTACGGGATCGTGGCGATGAGAGAGGATTCTCGAAGTTGGGAAAGCGGGGAGAGGACGGTTTTCACTGATCACAAATATTGATTACTAGACTTGCAGCGAAATCCGAGAGAATTGTTGAGGACTCTGGATGTGTCTGTCCACTCATGTCCTCGTGATGGTCCAGTTATTTTGCATCATTTGCGTGAATTGTTTAGACACTCGCTCGGAGCCGGGCTCAGCTCAGGTACGGAACTCAATCTTACGGATGTCGCCAAGGTTCATGCGAGCCTCGGCATCCCCAGTCTGGCCGGGGTAGACAGTGGATGTGGTCGCGTTCGGGTGGACGAGTTTGCACAACTTCGGGTTAGCTGCCTCGGTATCGGCCAAACTCCTGGACACTCCCTGCACGGTGGGCCCCAAATTTAGCTACACCTAGATATGCTTAACCTGGCAGTTTATCGCATTTCCCGTGCAGGACCAACTTGTAACGAAGAAAAAAGAGAGTATCAAAGTCTGAAATAACACGGTCCGATCCCGTTCAGGAGATATAATCTAGTCCGCGATGCCATATGAAAGACTGCATTCTCAATGCAACGTAAATACGGCTCAACCATTGAATTTACCATTGAGTCTGTCCGTAGACCCTTGTACGGCTGACATCCGTAAGTGGTCTAAAACAACAACCCCGGTATTACCCGATAGCTCTGCGAAATACCCACATATGTAGGTAACGCGAGTAATGGCCCGTCCCTGGCATACTCACAGATAATGATTATTATCAGAGATGAAGCCGACAGTGATAGCTTCACAGTTTCTACCGTCAGTGCTTCGAAGCGGTGACTATGACCGAAGTGACAATTACGAGACCGCTTCTCTGAATTTCAGTCAAAGACCGGAAATCAGCGGCGGAGTAGACTTTGAGACTTTATATCACGATTAAAAACAGAATCTTCAGGTTGGAATACCAAGGTCATCCAAAACGATGAGAGGGGAGAAAGAACACTAACTGGACCGGACAAGGTTAACCACAGAAACAGAGTTTGCATGTTCCATTGACGAGCCAAGCAGCGCGCAGCCCTTGTCTTTGAAATCTATCAGGTATCTGAAATGTGCAAATCCGATTGGGCGAACACTGGCGGAATACGTCTTTCGCAACGAGACTCGTCGCAGCGAAACGCGTACGAAGAGCCCGGGGTGCTCTTCTTGCAAATGGCAGTGTTTAGTGCTTGTACCCATTCGGCGGAGTACTGCCCGGAATCCTCAGCAGACTTGCTCAGAAGTATCGCTCTAACCGCGATAGAAGCAATTACCAAATCCTCTGGGTCCCAGTGGGTTCCAAAACCAGCCTCTGCCAGACAATTCTCATCAAATCTATGAGAGATAGAGCGCCCTAGAAGGGGACCACCCAATCCCTCTTCCTCCTCTCTGACAAGCACAAATTCCATTGGGGCCTTTCTAGTGCCGCTGCCGCGGGTCCAAATAATCCAATCACCATCTTGAGCCCATAGAGGCAAATGCACCTTGCGTATCTGGGATCCTGATGGACTCTAGCTTAAGAAGCCAGCGTCACTCTTGGTCAGGTATTCGCCCGTTACACGCCATCCTTTCCCAGGCAAAATGTCATGCCTAGTATGTATGTATTTGGCGTTGATATTTCCGCGCCCTTGATACTTTCCCGCCTTGCACTGCCGTGACTCGATTTCGTTGGGCACGCCGGTGGAGGTGATATTCAAATGCAGCACATCCGTAACTGCGTCGGATAACTCAGTTGGGCCTTGACGTGAAAGATCGCCGCCTTGGTTCCATTTAAAGAGAAGGGCCTTGAACAAGCTCACAGCGACTTCTAATTCGCTTTTTGCATAATCTGGTATGGGTGGAGCCGCAACACCCCAGTCAATCAATGATATCACACCGAATATTTTGTCTTTTCTTTCCTGGCATTCCAAAAGGCCCGCCGTAAATAGCAAGGACTCAAGGTCATGTTCATCATGGAGGAAAAAATATCCTTGGATGGCCCTGAAAAAGAAAATCTAGTCTTGCCCCACTTTTCTTGAATTTAGAAACATTCGGCTTCGGCCATACTATATCATCCTTTTAACTATCTATCTATCTACTCAGTTACTTATTTCTTCCCCAGCAGCCCAGAGCCTACACACAAACATTTTAACCTCTTTATATATATCCTAGTACTTCTCTTATAGATATACCTTAAAATTCTCCTTTATAATTAACTTTAAAAGGCTTTTATTATTTATAATAAAAGTATAGATATAAAGAAGTATAAGTTTATTCTAATCTCTCCCTATTAGCTTATAAACTTCTATTAGTATTTTTTTTAAGAGATTAAAGAGTTTATTATAAAAGTTTTAAATATAGGCTATTTTAAATTATTTCTTTATCTTAACTTCTTTTAAAGTTAGTTATATATTAAAATAAAGGTTATTATATAAGCTTACCTAATAAAAGTCTTCTTATAATCTTTAAGTTATATTTTTATTAAAGGTTTTTAAGATTAAATATATATATATATATATTAGTAGTAGAGGAATAAGTTTTTAGTTAGAATTTCCTTTATAGAATTATAAGCTTATATAGGGACTATTTTAAGACTATTCTTACCTTACTATATAACTACTTTACTATTACTTTAGTTAATAGTACTATTAGAAGTAGTTCTCTCTAGCTTTATTTATATATTATAAGGCTAAGGCTATATATATACTTATTATATCTAACTACTATTATTAGTAATGTGTATTTTTTTAAATGCTGGGTCTTAAGTGTTTACGACTATATAAAGGCGCTGTGTATAGCTACGGCTGTATACGGAATAGAAACGGAACTAGTTAGAAACATTCAAACGGTGTTGCACAGCGAGGAATCGTTGAATGACTGGAAGCCTGCTGGAGAGGCTAGTTGCGATAGAAGCGAACTTTCCAGAGCGAGGTACCCGTACAGTGTCCACAGTATTCAAATCTTCCTGCGCCAGATCATATATGGCATCATGTCGTACCGAATGCGACCCACACATGAAAACAGCTTCCCGTGCGTTCCGTAGCTCCTGCAATGTCCAGAGTCGAGTGAAATATGGGCGCGCTAGGAACCCAATCGCAGCCTCAAGGCGTCGTACATTCGTGGCAAATCGATTCCGAGGTTTGGATTTTAAAGAAGGTCTCTGAAACCAATCCCGAGGAAGCCGCCTCTTCGTGTATGTGCGTTCGTTGAGCTTGCGGAACAGAAATGTGCTGTCGTGCGCATCGTCTCCCACACAAGCCAGGACTTGTGCAGCTTGTTTGAAGATGTGGGCCATTCTTGAAACCTGCATACTTTTCTCTGTAAGACTCTCCTGGTTTATGCATATGGCATCAATCCAGTAGTAAGATGTCTTCTGATACCAATAAGCCTGTTTCAAGACGAACTCGCAGTTTTTCCGAACTCTAAGGACCTGGTCGTTGACAAGAATAGCGGAACAAGAGTTGGAATCTCCCCATGTGTATGAGAGTGCGCGGTAGGACGGTATGTTGTCTACAGGCCATGTCGTCATTGTGCATAGGACCTTGATGTCTTCAGAATACTGGTCGTCGAGGACTTGTAGAAGCCTTATATATGCGGAATCGTCCGGCAGGGCACGGTACTGGAATGTAGCTACCCTTTGCAAGATATTTGAGTCAATGGCTGATGACACGTCGTTGAAGTATGGACTGTGGTTCGGGTGAAGGACGGATGCCTAGCCAGATGCCGACGAGTGGGGTGTCAGGGCTTATGTGGATAGGGTAGGCACACTAGGTGGCTCAACAGTCGAAAGCCATAGCAGGATTGTGATTTCCGAACGCTCGTGAAGTCGCTGCTACGAACAGGCAGACGATGAAAACTTCAGTTCGAGACGTAGCAGTTTAAAGACTTGAGGGTTCTGCAAGCCCGAGGCTTCAGCTTGATGATCGAAGAAGTTCAAATCCAGCCGGAATCTGGCGTGTCTAGCTTGGTGGCCAAGTCATCGAATGGTTGTGCAAAGGAGGGGCTGGGCAGTGATCTTAATTTTGGTGGGTTACACAACATGAGGTGGCCATGGAAGTGACTGTAACCCTCCCGATGCACATGTGATCCCGCCCAGTAGTCACAGCTGGGAGGTCGTACTGGGCGTCTTTTGGCGCGAATGCGCCGGGCGTTGACAATATCAATTGATATATTCAGTCTAAGAGCATAGTGGTATCAAATTAGGTGACTGCTTACACTGCGCAGCATCGAAACCGTTGCTACGTTTGAGGCACACAAGATGGCGGTCTCATGACTGCGTATTAGAGATTTCCAAGCTCATTCTTTGGGTTTAATCCTAAATAGACACACGCACATTGACCTTGTGCTTCGTCAATGAATTATCAGCGAGAGTGCGGCATCTATCGCGAATGCCTCTATTTTGTTACGTTAAGCCGTCTATTTTTGCAGCTTGACATCCTCCGATACAACAAGCACTCCATTACCTACCTGAGTAGGTACCTAGGTAGGCAGTTGTGTTATTGATCAGGGATACGTCCCGTAGGCGTACGGTTCCTTCCTACAGTGGCAACCGTTCAAATACGTAGCCTTTTCTTTTTTTTTGTTGGCAAGAAAAGAACTCCATTAATGCGCTTCAAGCGTACCGTCCCTTAAATCTGCGAAATCTTCCTATATACAGCCCCGCTTCTCTTCCGCTTGAAAACCACGGTCACCACCGAGGCACATAGCAGCCCCGCGACCATGATGACAAAGATAGATAAGAATGGTCTTTGCGACATCCCAGAAGGTAAACCATCGAGCGCGGGCCGATGTAGCTCAGCAAGCCTTTGTCTGGGGCCACAGGTCCCTGTAAACATGTGCTCCCGATCGATAGGGCACTCGTAATTGATCTCGAGCGACTCCCCAGGCTCAGGGAACTCAACGCAGCTGCCCTTGTTCGCAGTCCAGCACCCATTCCCATTATTAGCCTCAAACATGAGCGGTGCTCGGTCCCATGCAGCCGTCAGTTCGCTGTCGTCCCTGCTTATATCGAGGCTGGCCGGCGTGTTGGGTCCCCTCCCCCCGAGGACCATGACCGGTGCGCAGTTCATGAACATCTCTGGTACCGACCAGCGGCCGTACCATGTCCACGCCATTACGGCCCTGCCGAGCGGTAGCCAGTCGGGGATGGTGAAGTTGTAGATATCTGGAAGGAGAGTTGTTGCGCTGTCGCCGTAATTGGTCTCGGTCAGGTTGCGGATGGGGCAGCCGCCTTGTATCGAGTGGATGACGCGCCATGTGGACCTCACTGTGGGCTTGAGGTCGTAGGTCACGGATATCTGACAGGATCCGCCTCCGTGTGATGCACCTCCCATGGCCCTTCAAAATTGAATTAGCGACATCAACCAGGTATGCACATGGTCTTTGCCATCTCGGCTAGTAGGAAACCGGCTAGGGCCGGGGTAGGCGGCAATAGGGGACTCGTTCCATGCTGCGGCCGCGAAGTGGAAAGAAGAGACGACCACAGGATAATGGAAATGTAGTGAAGAGACAAGCGAACTTACTGCAGGTGCTGTGTTGAGCCTCGCTCCCATACGTTCATGATCCCATTAGGATCGAACTCCTTCTCTCCGCTGCAGGGCCAATTCGACCCATCTTTGTTCATCGGACCATTGTCCTTGAGCTGACTAGGGAAAGGAACCGGATTCTGCATGAGGGTGTGTCCCCTAGCTTGCATGGCTAGGGAGGCGGCCACGGTTGCCCATTGGATGATAGCCATGGTCGTTGCTTGCGGGTTCAGATGCTGTATCCGACTAGAGAGACCTGGTCACGACTCCAAATCTCTTGCCGTATATATGATATGGGCAAAAGAGAGAATCGTTTGATGAGGGCTGCCTCCAGTTTGGACGATGATCAACGACTCAGGCAATGGTAGCGGTGAGAGTGGCGAGTTGTAGCACGACTCTGCATGAGGAGGGGGCAAGAAACTTTTCGCCAGGGTAAGGCTTGCTAATTTCGGCAGTATTATGCTCGTACGATGGGCCTCATAAATGTTTAACCCGAATATATCCAGGCTACTCGTAAGTGGCAAAATGGGCTCATTGCCGGCTGGGAGTTATCAGAAGGAGCCCAGCGGGAAAGAAATTGAGAAGGACTCGGAACGATGCTCGGAGTCATCAGCAATGGGAAAAGACCCAGCCACGTCTCGATTCTCTATAAGAAGACGGTACACTCGAGTCAAATTCAGCGAGAGCGTTGACTCTCTCTCGTCCAGTCTGAAGTGACTGAAACTTGAGCAGACTCAGCTGTCAGAGGTGAGTAGGTGCCGAGGCCGGCACGACTCTACGCCTTGACAGGACGCGCTGAGATTGTTGTTGCCACGGCGGATCCCGCCCCCAAGGGCGCCCGGACAGTTTCCAAAGACAGACTAGTTCAGCGTACAAGCACGTGGTGGGTACCTGAACAAAGTTTAAGGTTCGGCACGGCTGCCCTGGATCTGGCCAACGAAAAGGCGCTGGTGGGTTTCAGCTCTTGGCTCTGGGCAGTCGGGGTGAAACGTTAGGGGACCAGAGGGCGTCCACTCCGGTCGAGATCTTCACAATCAAGCTCGGGAGATCAACCCAATCTAGCATAGCAGTTCATCCCCTTGATCTAGAACCCAGAACTCCAAACTTTATTCTGAAAAAGTCGAAACTCCGAGCGCGTACGTTCCTCACGATAGTGGGTCCTATCGGCTGAGGCGCCTAGTAATTGCTGAGCACTAGCCGACGGTGGCGTTGTCTCTGCCCGCAATAATTGCTAGGCTGGACCTATGGGCAGCAGCTGTTCCTGTCGTTTTTCTTCTGGAAGTTTGGAAATGTCTTGGACCGATCACTCATCACACTATTATTGTCTTTTGAGTGTTGTTGGAAGTACTCGGGCCAAAAGATGCTTCGGCTGTTGACACCGGGCATTGGGCACTCAGTGCTGAGAATTGCCGCGACTTCGGGCATTCTGGCCGGCGCTTTTGGTCTGTTCCAATTGGGCTACTTGATTCTTACAGTCGATGCTGTCGTTAAACTTGTTTTGACTTTTCTGTACACACACCTACATTCCGAGGCCAAGAGCAAATCCGGCGAGAGTCTCATTACACCTCAGCCAGCGGCAGGAGAGCCGGATAAGCTTGAAGAAGTCAAGGAGCCTCTAGTAAGCATCACTGGCAATGCTCTTGACGCAAGCGATGGCGAACCCGACGTTATTGGATGCGTGGTTGGTTGGCGTGAGGATGAAGAGCTTTACGCCCGATGCCTTGAGAGTCTCCAGAGCACACCGAGCTGTGCCACCATCGTGGCGGGTATCGACGGCGATGAGGCAGATGATGAGCGGATGATTGATGTCTTCCACAAGGTAAGTCAGAGAATATCCCCTCAATGGCCGTCCCGTACAGGTTGTGATGTGATTTCTGACGCTTTTCTCGATGTCTAGGTCTTTCCTGATGGAGTCGTGTTTCGCATGACTCAACCTCTCTCCGAAACTCTGGAACATCTAGCCACTCTGAGTGATGTTGACTTGCTTCATGATGAGGCTGGCCAGGCAGCTATCACAGAGCGCCTACGCAGTCACGTCTCGGAGCTCCTCGCTGAAGAGCTGCTTCCAAACCACCCACGCGACATTCGTGCCATTTGCATCGTGCAGCCACACCGATCAAAGAAGGATATCCTGTTCACCACCCTCGTAGTTGCGACAATTCTCGCTGAGGCGCAATCCACCGACCTCGTTTTCAGTACCGACTCTGACTCGACCTTCTCTCCGGACGCCATACCCAAAATGGCGAGGAAGCTCAACAGCGAGCCGAATATCGGTGGAGTTTCGGGCCATATGCGATTCTTCCACCCCAACCCTACCTTCATCACCAATGTCGCGACATCGTACTACTGGTTCCAACAGGACGTATACAAGATTCAAGGCGCCATCTTCGGAACTAACGAATGCCAACCGGGGCCGGTTGGTGCTTTCAGAGCTTCTGCGCTGAACAAGGTTCTGGTCCCATGGTCTTGCCAAAGGGTACTGGGCCGGAAAATGGTACACATGCACCTCATCGTCATATCACCACAACTCAAGATCGCTAACAGTTGCCTTGTGTGGCCCTACAGATTACAAACGAGGACAGACATCTGACGACGCGGCTCCTCTGGGCAGGCTATGACGTGCACCATGTACCAGACGCAGTCGTATACACCGACACGCCAGACACCTTCTCGACATGGGTCAGGCAGCAGGTACGCTGGTCGAGAGGCACCATGATCGAGACGATATGGTATCCACGCATGGTCTGGCGCCTGTCACCGTGGCACATTTTCACCATCCTCAAGTCGCGGCTGATCCCGATCCTGATTTTCTGCATGGTTGTCAGCTCCGCCGTGACTGGCCGGCGTTTTCTTGGCGGAATTTTGGACCGCGCCGTTGCAGACATGGTTATTACCGTCGACCTTTTCTGCTGCCTGTCACTCCAGGTGGCGTACCTCGTCTTCCTGAGTCCAAATGACACCCTGGTCCAGGATCTAATCTGGCTTGTTCCTGCGCTTGTCTGGTTCCTGGTCCTCTCACCCGGCATCGTTGTTTGGTCACTGATCACCGTCTTGGATGGATCTTGGGGAACGCAACCCCGTGCTGTGTCAAGAAAGGCGCCTACTGGCTGCACCAGATCTAATGTTCGACAGGTTTCAAATGAGGTGTTGTTTGTTTTGTCTTGGCTGGTTGTGTTTCTCGTAGCTGTGGTTCGAGACTATCATCACAAAAGCGTGGCGATATAACAGAGCGAGAGGGTTATGACATTAGAGAAATATGATCAAGTAAGAGAGGCTGTATATAGTTATAGAGAAAGCACACCTCGCGTGGCTGAGATTGCAAATTAAATACACAATTGAATATATCTGTTTGCCTGAAACCATTCCCTGAAGTGATCACTCAGCCCGCTCCAAGCCTCGTGTCCTCCTGAATCTGGTGAAGGTGAATCAATGCACTCGTAGCAGTTTCTTAAGGGTGGGAACGGAGGTAGAGTGCTGCTTCGTTAAAACCATGAAAACCACGCAGAAACTGGGGCAAGGATAACGGACTTCAGCTGGTAGTCCCATTGTTCGAAAGCCGGCCGGTTAGTAAGAATGATCGTCTATCGTAGCAGAATCTCACGTCTGTCTTGTTTCGTACGAGTTATCTTCAACGAAGGCGGGGCTGGGAACTACGGTGACGCTTCAATCAAAATAGTGACGGGCTTCATCTTGGACGAGCATGATAAATAGCTCCAGCCTTTCACATCACCTAGGTACATATGTACTCCAGATAAAGGCCATAACTCAATCGCAACTGTATCTGCCAATTCCCAGCATGAGCTTCGCACATTGTAAGGACGTCAATTATCAAGTTTCGATGTGCAAAGAGCTATCCTCAACGGTGATATCAAGGATAATGAGGTTTTTCCTAACCCGAGGGACTAAGTTGTCTGGACCTAAGATTGATTCCTTCGTCCTCTCCAATGCTGCGGTATCTGAGCGTGACTAACGGGGACTAAGCGTCGAAAAGATGTCGAGACCAGGATCCCGCACCGGTGTCAAACCTTGGAAGCTAGATCATGGAGCCGACGGTCGATGGGGGCGCAAGTCACCGTCCCGGGCCATAGCCTGAGTCAAAGACCTATGACTGTCATGCTTGTCCACTCATTAACACAACCATGGCTTTCTAAAACCGGATAAGGAGGTTTTACTCTTAACTTATATATATCCTAAAGATATATAGTCCCTTTATATAGTAGTAAATAATTAAAGATCTAGTATTAAAAAAATATAATATTACTAATAGTATATAAATTTAAATATATAGCTTTAGCTTTATACTATATAGATAAAGCTAAAAAGTATTAATTTTAATAGTATTATAAACTAAATAAATGTAACGACCCTACTTACGGGTTCCCTTAGGGCTATAAAAGGGGACCCGAAGCCCTAACACAGAAGGAGTAAAGGGTGGGCAAGAATTAGTCTTACTATAAACCACTACCTATAATAAAAGTCTTTCCTCCCCTCCTTATAAGTCTATCATACCTAGCGAATACGCCTATTATAATAAATAATAAAGTGATTATATAGTAAGACTAAAAATAGTTTTAAAATAATTTTTATATAAATAATTTTATATAAAAAATTCTAGTTTAAAAAGTAATCCTTTACTATTAATATATATATTTATATATATAATTTTAAAAATCTTTAAAATATAATTTAAAAAAAGATAATCTTTATTAAATAAGTTTATATATTTACTAAAATATCTATTTAAATATATAGTTAATTAAAAATAGAAGTTAAATTAAATTATTTTAAAAATAACTATATAATAGTAATTTATAAAGATATTTAGAATACTTTAAAGAAAATAAAAGAAAGAATATATAATAAAATATTTAAAAAAGAAGAATATAATAACTTTATATTATTTTATATTTATACTTTTAATATTAAAGATAAAGATCTTTTTAAAAAAATTATATAATATTTAAGAAATAAAGGAAGAAGAGGAAGATTCTAGGTATCTATAGAAGATTAGTATAAGTAGAAGTACTAAGAATTTAAAGAGTTTATATATAAGCTCTAGGCTACTAGGGAAAAGGCTAATAGTTAAGTAGATAGTAGATAGATAGATATATAGTTAAGAAGAAAATATAGTGTGGCCGAAGCCCTAAAACCGGATTAAGTTCTTTATTTAGAAACCTTAAGATTAAATAAACTATATAAGCTATGCACCCTTCCCTAAGATTCCTAGGAAGCACGACTACGAAGATGAGACGTCACTTGGGCTTCACGGCACAAGGGCTCGAAGTTTGCACCAAATTATGTGGATTTTACGAGTAGGTCTGCCTAAGGAACAAAAGAAGGAAGGAAGGAAGGAAGGGCCCTCAGCCCTTAGGCAGAAGGTGTAGGTGTGTGGCTGCCTTATCGATAAGGGGCCCTGCAGGGACCCCTGCAGGGACCCCCAGCCACCCCTCAACCGCTGCCCCTAACTGAAGATGACTTTGTAGAAAGCCCAGGTGCGGTGACAAAACGTAGGACGTTGAGCGTAAAATGGAGGATATTGACATGTGGTGTATGCTGCGCCACTGCGGCTTTCATGAAGACTCGTCTTTTAGTAACTGCTGGCTGATGTAGGTGTTGGCCGCCGAATCAAGGGCAACAAAACAAGAGCCAAGTTAATTAATCCAACACAAAGCGTGCCAAGACATATTCATTGCGAATTGCGTATGCCGACTTGAAACGCTCAAGATGAGAATCAATCGCATTGTTCTAGCGGCCGTCCTGTCCTATCTCACTAGGGTCATAGCCGGCTAACCATGCTTTGACTTTGACGAGAGAGCCTACCCCCTCCAGTTCAAGGATGTTGGCCGGGACAAGTTCCGGCACCTCTCTGCGAACAGAGCCTGAGGCTTCGTATGTGACGATTGGCAGGATCCGAGGAGAATTTGTAGGTAAGTAATTTGTGCATCACGTAAGGAAGAGTGCAGATGGAATGAGCCAACGTCACGCTTTGGAAGACATCAAGATGCCTCTAGTACGGCGACAACCAAGTCAAGCACGAAGTAGTCACAATCGAATCCCATTATGCGCAATGATAGTAATTGCTGAAGCCCCGTTAAGCAAGTATGTATTCCTCCTCATGTCAAGGCGTTCGTAGTGAAACTGACTTAATGATCTGCAGGCCATGGTGCATGGCCCCTTTGGCGGTGGCGGAATTGAACTCCCGGGTTCGCTGCTGGTCCGGGCTCTAAATTCAGTAAGACTGTGAAAGCTAAAGCAGGCTCCACCTCCTCATGCCCAGGCTAGTTGTTCCCAATCTTACAGGGAATTGTTATGACAGGGGAAGAGCTGGAAAAATCCCATAAGGTTCAATGTGACACCGTATGCATGCTTAGGAGCTGTTCTATCCTGCACTTTCTTAATCGGGTAAATGTCCGAGCCTAGTCCTCACTCTCTTCATAACAAGCTAGCTGTTTCACACATACTCTATCTTTTATGATTTGGAGAAATGGAGCATGTCATCTTGAATTATATACATCAAGACATTCTAAGATTATCCGCTTCCCGTGTCTCGGTCGCCCTCTGGGTCCACGCAGGTAAAGTCCAACAAATCAGGATCAACGTTGGAGCAGTCATACTCGACTGGCTCTCCACTGGGCACGTTGACAGATATGTCCTCGGCTACGATATTTCTGCAGCGCTGTTATGAAATGATTGGTCAGTACTCTCTTGATTTCTGAAATGGCTGAGTGGCTTGGGTCTTGTCCTTAACTTACGTCTGCTGCGCTACAAACCAGGCTTCCGGCCTTGGGGTCATACTTGGACGATACGACGCCCCAGAAGTTTCTCATCGTGATATCCGAGATGGTCAAGTTTGCCTGTCATTTGAGGTCAGCCAAGTGGTCCAGCAAGATTCGCATTCATTGATCTCAGACATACGGGGAACTCGTTGCACAGGCTCTGGTTCTTCTGCCCATAGCACTGTGTAATAGTGATAGCGCGATCATTGTTGTTGTGGTAAAAAGTGTCGTACGTCACGTTCCGCACACGACCCAGGCCACCACCACCGTTAAGGAGGTCCTGGAAAGCTGTCTCCACACCCGGCCACACCTTGATGCGGGCCGCGTCGCTGGCGTTGGCCATGGAGATATTGTAGATGTACAGATCCTCGACAATGTCCGTCTCGCCCTTGTACTGACCGAGCGAGCCCACGCTGATGCCGTGCGAGCCGGTGCAGTCGAGGTTCTGGATGATGACGTTGGTGCTGTTCGGCTTGAACGACACGCAATCGTCCGTGTTGATGATGACTGAGTCCTGAATGACGACGCGCTCGGAGCGGTAGGTGTCCCAGCCGTCTGAGTTGGCGATCTTGACTCCGCCCGTGCTCTTGGCGATCAGATCCATGTTGCTGATTATGACGTCCGTTGAGTTTGCGATCATGTTGAACCACTGCAGGTAATTAGCCATTGATCTACTTGTGAAGCTGTCGATTTGTCGAGCAACTTACATTCGGTGAGTTGCGCATGCGTAGGTTGGACATGGTCACGCCGTGCCCCCCCTCGAGAACGAACAATTGCGGCCGCAGTAACTGATTTCAAACGATGTCAGTCAACCCCACCTGTTATTCCTTGACGAGTAGGCCAAGTCTCACCGTGCTGTTTCTGGAGAGTTCCTCCCAGAAGGCCTGGCCATTGCCATTGATGACGGAGCGGTTGTTGCTCAGGTCACCATAAATATTGATATCCTCCCCACCAACCTTCCAAAACGAACTCATGTTCTGGAAAGCATATTTGAAGCTGTTGGCCGCCCAGTAGTAAACATCACTGTCGTCGAAGGCTATTTCTCCGGTAATGACAATATCGACGTGCTCGAGGAAGGTCAGGTCCAGCGGCGACCCAACCAGGTATGACTGGTCGAGAACAATCGTGCCTCCATCATTGCAATCTTCGAACGCCTTCAAGATCGCCGGTGCATCGTTACGGGTGGTGCCGTTGGTTCCTGGCTCGACGAAGCAGTAGCGGCCTTCGTCTCGGGGCGGAGAAGGGGGGAACTCCTGGCCAGTACCGTACGGGGCTGGGACAATGACAGGGCGCTTAGGGAGGGACGAGGAGCTATGGCGAGTGCGGAGTGCAGCACACAGCGGGGAGCTGGCGAGCGCGGTGAGAGCCGCGAACAGGGTGTTGACATGCATTGCTACCCCTTCACGATGAATGTCTCAGATATAGGGTGGGATTCTGGAAGCTCCTCAGAGAGATCCAGATTATATCAGGGCAATCATATTTGTTTACACTGAGGAACTATTTATCGACTGAGCTTATTCCGTACCTTACCGGATGAGAGGTGGCGTTCACGGATAAATTCATCCACGCCAAGAAGGCACTCGGTGTAAAAGAGGCCGCGCAGCGGTGGGTAAACATGTGCTAGATTCAAGCCTGTCTGCACTTGGAACGCATCAGACTGTTAACAGAACATGACACGTAATTATGAGAAGTTGTACGACTTTCGCCAAGTCCCAGGTGGTCCAAATAGAGCCTGTCCTTGATGTTTTTCCGAACACGACCGGGCCTCCGCCAAGCCACCGGCTCACGGGTCACCTTCACGGGCCGGATGTCGTGGCGCGACCGTCATCTTCCAACGCACCCCTCATTCTTGGCTGGCCCAGGCGTGTATGAAATCCGCTTCAGCGTCAAGCATAAAACTATACATCAATAGACCCGCCTTTGCGCCTCTGTGGAGCCAAGCGATCATCTGACCCGTAACAATAGCCAAATGGGCTGGAGATTTTAATCTCTTTGCTGATCAGGCCACGTGCCCAGATTTCTACACTGGTATGGGCATTGTGTTGTTTTTGCAACGCTGGGTCTTTGAGCGTTCACCACTGTGTGAAGGGACCGTACGCCTTCGGGATGTGTACGGATTAAGAGTGCAACCACCCCGAAATCGAATGCACTACAGATGGCCTTGCTTCGATCAACAGCCCCAGCACATAGCTCGACATGCGTGAGGACGGGATGCACCAGTGGATACACCCAGCGGTTGCGTTTCCAATCCCCCATACATATAAAATGTACGTGGTGCCTTCATACAGTGGTAAGCGCTCAAGACCCAGCGCTTAAAAAAAACAATACTACTTATAATAAAATATTAATATAGTTTACCTATCTATAGGTATATAGCCTTAGCCTTATATTATATAGATAAAGCTAAGAAGGATTACTTCTAATAGTACTATTAACTAGAAAGCTAGTAAAGTAGTTATATAGTAAAGTAGTTATATAGTAAGACTATAATAGTCTTAATATAGTACCTATAAGAAGGTATAATAATTTTAAAAAAGGAGACCTAGCTGAGAAACTTAACTCCTCCCTCTATTAATAATATTTAATAGCTTTATAAAACTATTAGCTAAGTAAGTATTATAGTTTTTATTTTAAATATATAGTTAATTAAATAGTTATACTATTATAAGTAACTTATTTAAAGGAGCTTATTTATATAACTTTATAAAAATAATAAAAACGTTTTTAGAAAGCTAAACTAAGATTATTTATAATATATATAATAAGTATAATATATATAAAATAGATATAAAAATAGCTAAAAACTAAGATATCCTTCTCTAAGTATAGCTTTAGCTATATTATATTTTCTTTTTAACTATCTATCTATTTACTATCTACTTAACTATTAAACTCTTCTCTAGCTTAAAGCTTATATATAAAGTATTTAAGTTCTTAATATTCTTACTTATATTAATCTTTTATAAGTATTTAAAATCTCCCTCTTTTTCTCTTATTTCTTAAGTATTTTATAATTCTTTTAAAAAGATCTTTATTTTTAATATCAAAGGTATAAATAAAGAATATGTTAGTATAAGTCTCACGTATACGTAAGGGTTATAGTTGTATTACTTAATTAGTGTGTTAGGAGGAAGAGCCTATACCTAGAAGGTAGAAGGCTAGGCTTCCGCTATATACCTATAGATTAGTCACGTGACCCTCTAAGTAATTACATTACGCTTACCCCTATTCCTATAGAATAGTAGAAATTTACTATAATTTTCCTTTTTTAATATATTATTATATATTCTCTCTCTTATTTTCTTTAAAGTATTTTAAATATCTTTATAAATTACTTTTATATAATTATCTTTAAAATTATTTATTTTAGCTTCTATTTTAGTTAATAGCGATATATTTAAATAGGTATTCTAATATTTACCTAGTAAAGGTCTTCTTATAATATATATATATATATATATATATATTAATAGTAGAAGATTATATTTTTAACTAGAATTCCTTTTATAGGACTACTTATATAAGAACTATTCTAAGACTATTTTTAGTTTTAATATATAACTACTTTATTATTTATTAACTACTAAGCTATATATTAATAAATTTAATTTATTATATTATTAAAAGTAATACTTTCTAACTTTATCTATATAATATAAAGCTAAGATTTTAATAGATTCGCGTTCTAAGAAAGGCTTATAGTCTAGTCTATAAAGCTAAGATTATATACTTATAAAAACTTTTATACTATTATTAATATTATATTTTTTTAATACTAGGTCTTTAAGTATTTACTACTATATAAAGGGACTATATACCTTTAGGATATATATATATTAACAGTAAAGCCTCCCCTCCTCTAGGTATACTACTTTATTATAGAAGATTTCTTTAAAGATGTATAGTGTGTGAGGAATATAGTGGAAGAGGGGGTACTATAGGGGAAGCTGAAGATCCCTTATAAAGAGGTACATAGGGGTATATACTGAGCGATTGCCGACTTTGTGGACGAGGCACGAGCTGGTGGGCAGTCTAAAGGCTGAGAAAACGACGAATAGACAGACAGTTGAACAAAAAAAACACAAGGTGGCCGAAGCCTGGATACACCCAACTAAAGTTGTTTGTGATCTCTTCAATGACTTGACTGATAGGCGCCCCATCGAACATTTGGGCAAAGTTGAGCTTAGCAGTCGGCGTTGACAAGACGTTGAGGATCCCACGAGTCACTCTACTTGCATGCCACCCTGGCAGGTGACTGATGGGACGCCCGGATGGTTCACTCTCGGTGCGGGGTCCCGAAAATTGATTGACAGATGCCGGTGCCATTTGCCCCGGAAAATTATTTTAGAAGGTGTGATTGTTGTTGAAGAAAGCAGTCGCGGCCAAAATAGCGGTCATGCTGTTGTGGATATATATTAGGCAGAAGTGGGTCGCCTCGACAAGGCTGGTTGGTGCTCATGTGACCTCAGCATAGTTCTCCATGGGCTTCTATACGCCACATGTTGCCCAGAAGGCAAGAATTCATAATATGCTGGTATGTTATCTTTATGCTACCGATACACCAACCAAGCATATTCTAGTTCTGTGGCGCTTACAGAACTCATCTGCGGAGTGAAGGTCCAGCTGAATCAACTTTAGAAGTCTGTCACAAAGCAACAAGATTCAGGGAACATTCCCCTGCTTTATGTCACCTCCGGCATCCTTTCTTAGGGAGAGAGTCATTTGTGGGCCGAATATGGGTACTGATAGGGGAGTATTAACGATCTCGCCGTTTTTTATCTAACAAATTATCAGCATTCTCATCCAGCGCCTATCGACAGTACTATTATCTAGTTCCGTTTCTATTCCGTATACAGCTATAGCTATACACAGCACCTTTATATAGTTATAAATACTTAAAACCTAGTATTTAAAAAAAGTATATATTACTAATAATAATAGTAAAATATAATAAGTCTATAAATATATAGGTTTAGCTTTATAATATATAGATAAAGCTAAGGAAAACTACTTTTAATAATACTATTAATTAAAGTTATTAATATATAATTTAAAAGCTAATTAATAATAAAGTAATTATATAGTAAAGTAAGAATAGTTTTTTAAAATAATCCTTATATAAGTAATCTTATAAAGGAAATTTAATTAAAATCTTATTCCTTTACTACTAATATATATATATATATATATATAATATCTTAAAAATCTTTAATAAAAGTATAGTTTAAAGATTATAAGAAAACCTTTATTAAATATACTTATATAATAACCTTTATTTTAGTATATAACTAACTTTAAAAGAAGTTAAAATAAAGAAATAATTTAAAATAGTCTATTTTTAAAACTTCTATAATAAACTCTTAAACCTTTTAAAAAAGGTACTAAAAGCAGTATATAAGCTAATAGAGAGAGATTAGAATAAACTTATACTCTTCTATATCTATACTTTTATTATAAATAATAAAAGCTTTCTAAAGTTAATTATAAAAAAGAATTTTAAGTTATATCTATAAGAAAAGTACTAGGATATATATAAAGAGGTTAAAATGTTTATATATACGCTCTAGAGGGAAGAAACGAGTGACTAAGTAGATAGACAGTTATATAGTTAAAAGGATGAATACAGTGTGGCCGAAGCCACAGTACTATTATCAATAGCACTCTTGATGCACTATGAATCGTCAAATGAGACTATAACGGGCTTAGATAATGGCTACATCCGAGCCGCATACACTGGTGGCTTCTCCACTTGCTTCGCACTTCAGAGTGCTCCGACTTCCAGGGTTCAGCTCGGAGACCCGGCATCATGGAGGGTACTACTAGTAGTGTCTCTATCAGCCCAGCACATTCCTCTTGGCGATTATGACCCTGCCAGAGCATGTCTTGCGTATGTGCATCCGCGTTGGCTGCGGGCGTTGTCGATCTGATACGAACGGGATCGACCATTTGCCGGACATTCTTTAGGGCAAGATAAGGTGCTCGTCAGGGCATCATCCCCAAAGCCCGACACTGCCACTTGTGGCATCATCAACCTCTGCCACAGGCTTGAAATTGAGGGAATCTGCCAAGCCGAGAGCCCGACGGGGGTGCAGCGGCATGACAAGGGTGCGCGGCAGTTTCACTTGAGGCCGACACAAATATATTTCAGTCAGCACCAGCGCTGTCGAAATTATTCTCCATTGTCTTTCCATCCATTCTCGTGAGTTGATACCGACGTCATGGAAAAGGCTCTAGGCCCCCCGTCTCCTACGGAGAAGCACTTTGGCGTCTTGAATCCGGGAATGGACAAGGCCTCCGTTTTTATTGCACAAAACCGAGAAGCTGAACTCGAAGCCTCCAATGTCGACCTCAAAGCGTTGCGAAGACGGATCGATTTGCACGTCGTCCCGATCATGTTCATGTGCTATGTCGCTCAATTTATCGACAAGGTGCTGCTCAACTATGCGGCTGTCATGAGTCTGAACCAGGACCTCGGGCTCAAGGGCAATGACTTTGCCAATGCCAACACATTCACCTACGTTGCCCTTCTCGTGGCCGAGATCCCCACTGATAAGGATTTGTGCGAGTTCCTGCTCCAGCTGGGTCACTGATGTACGCCGCAGGATTCGTCCTCAGCAAAGTCTCTGCCGCCAAGTGGCTGTCGGTCAATATCTTCTTATGGGGCATTGCGACCGCGGCCGTCGCAGGAGTACACGACTATTACACTCTCTTGGTCGCAAGGATATTCCTCGGTATCTTCGAAGCTGCCGTGGGTCCATGCTTGATTCTTATCAGCAGTCAGTGGTACTCAAGACAGGAGCAGCCACTGCGGTTCAGCATCTGGTACTGCGGTGTAGGAGTTGGTCAGATCATCGGCGCACTCACCTCCTTCGGCTTCCAGTTCGTGAACAACAGTGCAGTTAAAATGGCGAATTGGCGGATCATGTTCGTCGTCCTGGGACTCTGCACTGTCATTGTCGCGGTTGCGACCTACATTTTGTTGCCGGACAACCCGATGACGGCGAAATGGATCTCGAAGTCTGAGAAGGTCGCTCTTCTAGAGCATGTGGCAGGTAACAAGACAGGTGTGGTCAACCAAAAGTTCAAAATAACTCAGGTGCTTGAGGTCTTCACAGACCCACAAGTGTACCTCCTCTTCGTCATGGAGGTCGCGGTGAGTTCGAACTCCATTACGCCAAATGAAGGACGCTGCTTATACAACTATGTAGCTTGTTGTTAACGCTGGCATCGGCACCAGCTTTTCTGCGACGCTTCTCAGGAATATCGGCTACAGCCCAAAGCAGTCCACCATCCTCAACGTGCCCTCGGGCTGTATCACCATTGCCGCTGTCCTCCTCGCAGGCATCGGCGCCCGCTTTATCAAGCAGCGCTGGCTTTTTATCTGCATCGCAGCCGTCCCGTCTGCCTTGGCTGGTGCTCTCATGTCTTTCGTCCGGACTAAATCCGGTGTCCTCGCAGGCGTCTTGCTGATCCAGTTCAATGTCGCGGTCACACCTATCATGTACAGCTGGGTGGCAGCGAATATTGCCGGGAATACGAAGCGGCCCATTGTCATGGCTCTTGCCGCCTGTGCATTTAATCTAGGCAACGTCATCGGACCTCAGACCTTCCAGGCTCGCGATGCGCCGGAGTAGACAGTAGCAGCATGACTAAATCGACGATTGTACATAGCAAGCACTACGCAAGGTCTCTTGCTACCCTATCTAGTCCGTCTAGGCAACTGAAGACAGAACACGCGTTGACGACTTGTCGCTTGAACGCCTGTTGGCAGGCATCACCTGAGAAGTTGATTGCCTAGTGCAGACGCGGGATCGGCGTCAAGGATGGTAGAGCCGTCGTCAGTCTATTGGCTCGTGAGCATTGTACTGGGACGTGATGAGCATCACTGCAGAATGGACATGTAAGTGACTTGGCCACGACCCCTGGATGGGTCGGCACTCGGGACACTGACCTGTCCGGCGCCCGGGGTCCTCCAATATCACTCTGTACTTCCATGTTGCGACCTCAGATCGCTCGGTCATTGTTGTCCTCTACATGTAGTACAATTGAGAAATTGGCTCGGCTCCATCAGGCAACACAATGACACACACTCTGCCTACTCTCGTTGCCGGGCTCGTAGCCGTACTTCTGGTGGTCCGCTACGTGGTCCAGGCCCGGCAACATGCACTTGCAAAATATCCTGGGCCATTCTTGGCGCGATACACGGATCTGTGGGCGGCATTTCATGCTGTGAGAGGGGACCTTTCTCACACTTTGGCAGCCTTACATGAGAAACATGGTAACTGAGCCGTGAACATTCATATTCATGAACTTAGCAACAAGACCCGACGCGAACATGTCAAGTAGGAACCTTCGTGCGATTTGGTCCTAATCGGCTGTCCACAAACTCAGCAGAGGCGCTTGATCAGATCTATGGCTTCGGTTGCAATACTATCAAGGCACAATGGTACTACTACTTCTCTGCAGACCCCAAGCATCCCGCCACCAACACAGTTATCGACCGAGATGACCACAAGCGAAAACGAGCGGTCCTAAACAGGGGCTTCACCTGCACCTGCATGAAGCACCTCGAGCCCAAGATCCTCGACGTCCTCCACACTTGGAATCCAAACCTGGTAGAAGCGGATCCCGATTCCGATCATTCGGTTCGGCGATTGTTAATTTACGAGTCATGAAGTCTTTTAACATTTGGATATCCATTTATCGTTAGTCACAAAGACAAGACGTTCAACTGACTGGAAGTTGGGCGGATGTTCAATCGTAATGTTGAACTTCAATGGCAAAGACGGCACCGAGACAGAAGCGTGGAGATGGACGAACCAGACCATCATCCGATCCACGTCGCCCATCGAACAACTTCTCCATCCACTTTTAGGCGGTCCATATCTTCCTCTATAAGACAGATCCCGACCACGATGCTTCCATCTCTTCCTTTCGGGAGGAAATAAACCAGTCCCTCCCTGGCACCTTTCCCAAACTTTGGCCTCCTCACCGCCTTGGGCCGCCCAAGACAGGGGCCAAAGTCTAAATCATACAATTTCTCCTTCGCCCATGAGCTGAGCCTGACCTCGAAGCGAGCATCGCTCCGGGCCGCAATGCTCTTCTGCGCTGCTGCCTCTTTGCTCCGTGCAATGGTTGAGGCTTGGTCCTCTGCACTCTTTCTGAGTAACGCGGGACTCAGTGCTGCGCGCAAGCCTGAGGCCACCTCGCCGAGGGTTTTTCGATTGACGATTTCATCGATGGTGTAAAGGTGTGATGTCGAGGTGGTCATCAAGCCAGGATATGTGGATGGTAGATCAAAATGGCGTCGGATATCGACGTTGCGGGTGAGAGTTGTCTTTGCTAACTGTGCATTATTCACCTGTGGCTGTCGTGCACGTGTGATTGACTGCCAGACGAAACCGGTGAGTACATCGTCCGTTGACACGAAAGTGGTGTCCGCCGTGTCGAGTGTCTCGCTAGCAATTCGCTTCAGACTGGCTAACGAGGCAGTAGGGAACTCAAAGCATGCCCACACAAGCCTTCCAGAGGGCGCGCCTGGCAGTACACCATGTAAATTCGAGTTTGTTGCCAAATCCTCAACTTTCTCTTCCTCCCCGCGTTCCGACAACTCGCGGTGATCCGCCGTATCGTCGGTTGATATGGGTATCCATCCCGTTCGCTTCATATTACCAATTTCTACTTCGTCTCTCGTGAAATCTTCACCACGACACGCCTTAGCATAGAGAGCAATAGTTTGGGCCTGACCTGCCATGTCCATGCTGCCATGCTGGGCATTGAAAGTGAGCAAGAGGCCATCTTGCACTAAGTTCGCCTGTACGATCAAGACAGGTCGCTCCGCTTCGGCCTCGACCATGGTATTGCACGGAGCAACGAGATCTTCGTCGAGCAGGCGAAACGGAAAGTTTGCTTGTTTCAGTTGGTCCCAAGTCGGCACTGCCTCGTCGTTTTGCAGATCCTTAAACACCAGCCCCGAAGCTGTGCCTGTGGTTGAGATCTTGAAAACGCCTTCATCTTGAACTACGGTGCCTGCTACCAAAGGGAGCTCTGTGTTCAGTCGTGTGAGTCCTCTTTTCAAGGTTTCGAGGACCTCCGCCGGGAATCCCGGTGATTCGTCTCGGATTGGGAAGCAGAAGGTGAGTTGGGTGTAAAGCCGATTGATACGTTCCGCTTGCGCTAGAATGTCGAGGGTGAGACTTTCTAAGCCTGGTTGAATGCCCGTCTCCTCCATCTCAGTGATCTGACCTAAAACTCTTCCGCGCTGCTTGTGTCGCGGTTATCGTATTGTTTTAGAACCATGGTAGTCCGGGCATCGAAATAGACGACTGCCAAGTCTCCAAGAAGCATGGCTCGCGGGTGAAATTAGTAAGCCATGTCCCTTTCCTGGGACGACGTGTGCAGCTCATTCAACACCCCACCCCACCCGCGAACCATCATATCGTCGAATTTTTCTCGTGGCCTTAATATACCGACTGGGAAGCTCCCAAGTGAAATACTATGCACAACTTCAAGAAATATAGGTATTATTTGACAAGCAAGCGTACCTAGGTAAACTGCGGACTTACTCCATCAGCTAGGGTTTGCATGACGTAGCTCGGGCCGTCGAAGTTGACAAAGGATCACTTGTCCGCCACTAGGCTCTCGGGGCCCAAGCCACACGTTGGCTGAATCGCACGCTTGGTTCAGTCATCCGAAGATGGCACGGGGGCGTCCGGGCCGATGGACCACGGAAAGTGGGCAATGATACAATAGCGGACGTTTTCCAGTATGTGACATTGCACACCATGCTGGCCAGGAGGCAACCGTCCCCTGGGTGTGACTATTGAAACGAGACACCATCACCAACTTCCTCTCCACCACATATCGACCATATAGTCCTCCACACATTCTGGGAGGCTCTTTCCACTGAATTATCTGAACTCGTCTCTCATTTTGTCAGGGCCAGGATCCATCGGCGCCAAGCTTCTCTTTTGCCGCGGCGGCGCACTAATCAAGCCTGACCAGCGCGAAGATCCATTCCGTGATGGCTAACGGTGCATGCGTGATAGTGTCTTTGAATTATTGGAAAATGACAAATAATTTGGATTTCGAAATCACCGGTTTCGGCTCGCACGTATTCTCGCGAGAATCGCATCCGTCGAGGCAGGTACAGGACGCGGCGGGCCGCCTCCGTGAGCTCGAATCCAGCTCTGCCTTTCCTCCATCTTGTGCTCTGGCCCATTGTCAACCATCCACGCCATTGCAGCCGACATATGATATGGCTGAGGCCTTGCAACCGTCTTAGCAAGCAATATCTCGGGACGCAGGCCCGTAAGCCAGGGATGCACAGCTGTCGTTCTCGATCGTCAGCCACAGTGCAACTTTTGACCTGACTCTTTCCCGAGCTCGACTCACCGCTGACGTAGTCGTGAACCGTGACGAAGTCACCGCCTGCAGCCGGCGTGACCACAAGCTTCTGGCCCCTCTTCCGGAGCGGCCGGTCCTCCCCACAGCACCGGATGAGGAACTCCGTATCTGAGTCTTCCTCCCAGCTGCCGTCCTCCTTGGCCTCCTTCGCGTACGGCCTGTCCTCATCACTCAAGTCGCCATACGTGACATACTCCGGGTTGGCTGGCTCTCCCTCGTGGTATCCGTGCCACGCCACCCAGTCGGATTCCCACTGCTCCAGATCACAGACTGATACCTCGACTGACGAGACCTTGGGCTCGGTCAGTGGCAGCTGTGCTATCTCGTGCCAGATATCACCGCCACCGGGGGCCTGCTGGAAGTACGGCTCCAGATCGTCGGCGCTGCGGGGCGTCTTCATAATGGCGAGGGCGGTCGGGAAGACGCCATCGAGGGGCCAGAAGAGGCGCTTGGCGGCAGGGGAAAAGACAACGGCGACATTTGGATCGCTGCGGAGCTCCTTGAATGAGCGATATGGAGGACCATCTTCCGAAGCGCCGGCTGATTGGGAAGAAGTTGCCATTGTGGAGGTGTTGATGTATGCAAGAACGAAGTCCAGCCTCTTTATTGTATTGCACAAACGCACGTCCCACTAAAAAGACACTAAAAGTAGGCACTACATACGGAAGAGGACTAGGTAAATAATGCTCAGCCCAAAGAGAATATGTCGTTAACAACACTTCAAATATGCAGAACTGGTATAATTTAATCTCTGTAGATATCAATTTCTCTTTTTTATAGAACTTAGTGAAATGTCACACATATGTCAGGGACCAAGGGCTCGAATGCAAGAGTGATCCGAATGTGGCCCGGGAAACTCGATGGAATCAGTATGTCATGAGCCGATGTACTTAATTCTCGGCCGAGTATGCAGCTCCAAGTCTCTAGAGACATCCTCCAGATCGATCCAAGGTCGTGTCATTGAGTGTTCTCTGGGGCAGAGCAGACATGGAAAACCACATTGCTCACGAAACCAGGCTCATCTTGCTCCAAGAAGAAATGCTCTCGAAGACTTACAGGAGGCCCAAAAGCTTCCCAAAGAAGGGAACTACACCGACCCCTGCTGTGACACCCGTGTACAAAATCAGCAACCCATATCCTGATCCATAGGCGCCCCTGGCCTGTCCTTTCCATGGAGAACCTGTTATGAGCGCAGCACTCAGCGGCCCAGAGACAACGTTTCCGAGCCCTCTGCCCACGCAGAGATGTCCTTGAACCATAACAGGATCAACCAGCCCGTACCCATCGGCCTCGCCATTCAGGGCCATCTCTCTCATGATCCCTGGCCACGTTGCAGACCAGGACCCGGCGAACAAGCCATAGAAGATGCAGAAGACGTATATGGTCGGAAGTGAAGCCGCAAGCCCCCAAATCACCAGGACAGATATGGCTGCACCTGTTGCGGAGAGGAGCATGCAGGTCTTGACTTGGAGCCTGTCACTCAAGGATCCCATGCCCACCAAGCCCATCGTGCAGGTGACGTTGATCAGCAGAAGCGTCAACGCTGACATGAAATTCGAAGTGCCAGCGGTCTCGCGGACAAATGTCGGAAGATAGATGCTGGGAAGGAAATAGCCCGTCGCCTCGATCACGTTGGCCGTCTGGTAGAGTATGAACCGCTTTGATACGGCGAATCGCATCCGGAATGGCGTCCTGTGACGATCCGCCAAGATTGGTAGCCTGGGCTTGACGAACCAAGTCAAGGGGATAGCCAACGCAAAGATGATGCCTGACCATATCCTCATCGTGGTCCGAAAGCCGAAGCTTTCGAGGAGAGCCTGTAGGGCTAGAGGGAGGATGACACCACCTGCACCTGCCGCACTCCACACAATCCCGTAGGCCATACCCTTGCGTCGGTCAAACCACTCATCGATGTATAACGTGCAGGGGCAATACGCTATACAACCGCCTGTTCCGAAAAGAACTCCCTGGACTCCGATGAGTTGGGGCACGGTGTTGCAGAACGAGCCTAGAGCCATGGACAACGAGCACATTATCAACCCAATAAGGGTGAACCATCGCGTCCATCGTGGATAAAGGCGGCAGATCGTAAGGACAAAGGGTGTTCCTATATACAGCAGCCCCTGGTCACAGGTCCCCGTCAGAAGTCATCCAGGAATCGAAGGATGTGATGAAATAAGCTCAAGCTCACCGAAGTGGTTGTACCAATGGCAGCAATACTGCTTGAGCCAGAAAATGGCTCATGGGAGCTATAGTAGTCCTGGAAGATACCGAATGAGAACCCGAAGCCTGGACGCTCCCGGGTCAGTAAACTCTCATGAAAGGTCAATTGACTCAATGCAGAGACTTCGCACCAAATGTTATTGCCTCAACAACCCAGCAAGCAGCTAAGAACAACCAGGCATCCTTTCCTCCATCGACGCGGGGCAGAGAAGCCTCCTCGCGTGGAGTCTGTGTCTCGGAGCTGCCATTATCTGCAAATAGGCGGATGGAAGCCTTGTCTTGCGACACGCTTGTCTGCGGATAAGTGGCAAGGTCTTGAAGCTCAACCGTTATAGCCTGTGTTTGTGACATGGTGGTATGAATCTGGTGACGTGGTGGAAGAGCTTCCAAACTCTGAAGACGAAGGAAGGGCGATGAAATATGCCCAAAGCTTGCTCCGATGGTGGCATGCTGTATGTGCCTAGGGCTTACTTACCTGACTACTGGGTAAGTATTTAGTCATACCCATGGAGACGCCACGCTAGTCGCCTTCTGAATAGCAATCGCCCTTCCGGAGACAAATCGCACCTCGACTTGTGAGGATTTCCCGAGCACCGTTCGTTGGCTCCGCGGCTCGGAGGGCGGCGCTCGGCTCCGGAATCGGCTTGGGCAGGCACTTAAGAATAGAGCCCCTTGTCCCCTCCCCCACCAACACCCCCTGGCAGAGGCAGTTCGCGTTCCCTCCGGCAAACTCCTTCCACCTACGACGTCGCCGCGCTCCGCGCTGTAAATAGAGTCGCAGAGCAGGGCTGCGACATGACTATGGCTAACTAAGACTGGTAAGGCCTCGTTACCTAGGTAGCGTCTAATCAGGGAACGCGAGTAGAGAGGTCCATCTGCCTGGTACTGTCAAGAACATCTCTGGTTTTCTGGAGACAATTTCACTTTCCGACGGATAAGGATTCTAAAGGTCCCTCGCCAGCTTCGACAAGGATACGGAATTAATGTCATGAAAGGCTCTCGAAGGGCCAGGGTTGAAATTATCTAGAGGTTCATGTACAGGAGCTCGCTTGCAAGCATTCCAAGGTTCCAAGGTTGTCATTGTGCAAGTGCTTGAATCTTCGCAGGCAAAGTAAAATGGCAGGTGTTGGTATGCACTTTGCGCAGAGAAAAATGGAAATATCGCCTGGTCTTTTAGAAGCTCTGCACGAAATTCTGCTCTGAGAGGGTTTAGCGTTGGAGGATTGGAAACGCAACCGCTTAGCGTTGGAGGTGTCTAGGCCGCCGAAGTCTACTAGGTAGTCATATCCAGTTCCGCAGACTCCCATACAGCCGTAGCCATACGCAGCGCAAATGCTGTTTGAAGTGGGCCGATATTTGCGTCCAACAAAGCCCGTTACGCTGGCGCCAATGCCTGTATCTATCGGTCTTTCCGCCTATGATCTCCGTGCACTCCACCCCCTCTATGATGGGCTACTTCGCTTTCCAAATCTTGAAATTAAGGTCCCGTGCATTTAAAACAACGTAATTGTTTCTTTCCTCATCAAACGTTTCAGAGACGACAGGCCGCCCCGATGTTTATGGGGATAAAACATTCCCACGCGGAGAAAGGAGTTCTTGGGTGCCCCATCCAGGCGAGTTAGCAACAGACCGCATCCACTTGGTTGCGCAGGATCACTGTAGTTGACCTGAGAAGCCACCAGTAGCAATACTACCTGCGACATGAGCTCATCGAAGGACGCCCTCATCTTCCCAGTCGCTGCGAATTCGCCCTGTTTTGATTTATATTCCCGCATCATATGGTAACCATAGACGGAAGCCCGCCGGATAACAGGGCCATGATGGTTGTCAGGCTTGGAAGAGGTCCCGCGGGAGCTGTCATCGCCGGATGAAGATTCGTGCTTGCGCCGACTGGGAATGAAGCATGGGAAGCAGTGGGGAAGGCAACCGTGACGTGGCTGGGCGTTATCGATGTGGCGCTGATCGATATGGGGTCGATCTATATGCGCATCATTTTGCTCTGATTCGCCCGTGCGATCGCAAACGTAAAACGTGGTTGTCGAAATTAGTCGTTCCTGAGACTCCGAGTTGCTTCCAAGCCATATCTCATTTTGACTGTCCACAGATCCCACCAGCATCCTTGCTGATTCAGACCAAGTGAGAGCGTTGAAGTCCAGAACGAATCCTTTCAATGTTAGTGAAGCGTTTTGTATCGCGCCATAGGGATCACTGCCGACCAATGGCGCATGGACGTCCAGGATCTCCAGTTCTGACCGAAGGTCAGGAAGTCTGTCGAGATAATCAGTTTCAAGATGGTAAAACTTCAAGCTACCTGCGTTGTGTGTGAGACAGCTCCATGTTGGAATGAGATACTGCTCTTGGTTGTGTCGCGTCTTGATCTCGCCAAGGGATGGGGCCGCTGTCATTGGGAGGATCCAGTTTCGCCATAGAAAGGTGCAATACAGGTTTTCCAACCAGTGGCCAGCAATATAATTCACTGCCGACGTCTCCTTGAATTGCAATTTACTTCCATATTGCCTCGCCAACCCGGACAAAGCTGGAAGGAGGTCCTTTATGTTCGTGAAAGATGATTTGTTGCAAGCAGAATAACGAAGCATAATGTTCTCCCACGCTCGGTGCAACTCCTGATTTGTTTGGAGCGAAGCGATTGATGCCTGCGGAATTGGCCCCGCTTCCCCGTCCTTGGTCAAATATTTGCCATCCCTACCAAAATACACCCCAGAAGTTCCAAACACAATGTGCGCTTGGGCCATGGTGTGCTCCTGGAACGTCCAGCCCCTTCGAGCCCATTGACTGGAGTGTAGATCGTTATGGAGGTCTATGAAGCAATCGGTGCCCATCAATTTTTCCTCCGGCTTTGCCTTAATTTCACCGAAAGCATGCGTGAAATGCATCACAAACAACCCTTTTATCTCATCATTTTGTGCTGATTGGTAAGGGAACCTCAGAGCCGGTCGGCTTGGTTTAAGGAACCCTTCTGTGCACGTCCTCGATGACGCCGCAATGAGTGTGACACGAGCGTTACCATAGATCTCGTTCATATTACTACACTGCATCTCCCAGTCCGAATTGTCGTCTTGAAGAATGCAGAGAGCATCCACCCAAAGATAGGGTATCGACAGAGTTCGTGTGGCCGTCACTGCGTCTTGCAAAGCCTGTGGTAGATCGCCGAAAATGATGCTTTTCAGATGTTTGTGAAGGTTTGTCCTCGTTGTCTTCGCCTGGAACTGGGCGTCTTCCCTCGGTCCCCAACAATAGCTCAAAGCGCAATAGTCTGACTCTCTGACCGAGGTATCTCTAATCGTGGCTTGCTCAACCAGTCGCAAGCTGCTGGGTCCCACTTCGATGAGTCTATCGGGAATGAAACATGCATCCCAATTGTCACTGTCCATTTTGAGAGGGATACTGGATAGCTGCCTAGTCAGGAAGGAGGTAATCTCCTCGTGTTCGTAGTCCCGTAGAATCGGAGCCTTGATACCAAGGTATTCCGCAACGACTGGGAAGTCTGAAGACAACCTGAAAGTTAGCAGACACGGGAAATCCAGTGCTACCTAGGTATGATGCAAGATGTGGCTACTTACTGGGGTCAGCTTCTATTTCAAAGTGCATGTCGACAGTGTCTCCGGAGTCAAACTCAGCTTTGACGACCAAGACAATGTCCTGGTTACGGAATGGATTTTTAAAATGGTGCGGATATGGCCATGAGGCCAGTGAGATAGCCTGCCGATACAATATGACGAGACGCAATGCCTTCTGGCCAGTGGACGCGCCGGAAGACTTGGTGAGGTGCTCGTAAGCGTCACTGAACACCTTAGACAGGAGCGCCTCTCGTAAAAAGGCGCAGAATACGCAGCCCGCTTTCGACTCGGTGAGGCGAGGCAAAAGGGGCCACATGTCTGCAAACAACAGTAGACCCCCGTTCGCGTCCGCAGGAAGCAAGACGGAACCATATCCGTTTCTGTTGTAATACCCCTTGGAAATTACCCCGTGATCGCGCAGCAGAGGTCCATGGGCATGCTTGCACAATTTGCAAAGTTTTGCAGGTCCATTGAGAGCCATTGAAGAGGATGGCGGTAGCGCCCGAATGGCGATTGAATTCTGAGAGTCTTCTATTGAGGTCACCTTTATTTTTGCCAAGTGTCGCGGTGGAATTAGTGGTAGAAGTCAAATTCCCGAGACTCGATATGCGCAGGTTTCTCTCTTCTCAATGAGGGATTTGTGTGACAGCGCACTGCTGCCTAAAACCTCAAACAGTGTTTGGCCCTACGGAGGCCAAGCATGCAATGAAAAACGCCGGGCCAATCAACCCACTCCAACGACCAATCTAGTAAGCCAGTAGGGCGGACTAGTAATAAGGCGGAGCAGGTCTGCGTTGGTCGCGATCGATGGCGCTCAGATTTGAATGATATAGCCTCGTTAGGCCGAAACGAGATCGTGTAGTCCCTACCGGGGGGAGGGGGGTCTTTTGTTTAGGTGCCGCAATATATTCAGACAGTGCAATAATACTACTATATAATTAGAATTTAGATATTATAGTAAAATACTAGTAAAAGACTAATAAAATACTATTAGAGAGATAAGATTATAGGGGGCTATAATTATATTAAGATTATAACTATATTAGAGTTATAATTATATTAGGGTTAGGGTATATTAGCTCTCTAAATCTACTAGTTTTAGTCCTTATAAGTTAGCTAATAAATTAAAATTTTATATTTCTATAATTTTATAATATACTTTAGAGTATATAGTTAAGCTAATAAATAGTTAATAAATAGTTAGGTTAGGGATAAATTAAAAAAAAAGAAAACTTAGTCCTAGTAGGGATTAAACCCTCTTTTTATACCTATATATTAGGGCTTAACAGTATATTAGAAGTATATTATAGTATATTAATATTATATTAATATTAATATAATTTCTACTATATATAGGTTAATTAATAGGTATATTATAATATTATATTAAGGTTCTAAATGAATATTAGTACTATTCTAGGCTTATTTCAGAAGGCTTGCAAAATGCACACAGAAACCCCCCCTCCCCCCAGTAGGTCGGGCATCCTGCTCGCAGAATATGGTACAGCGTAGAGGAGACCGTGCCAGAATAACGCCACCAGGCAAGCAACACCAAGCACGGAATGGACTCAGACTCCTAGATGGCAGATAAGGCAGCCCAGCAAAGTTCAATCTCCTGACTAGGGTTGTCGCTCGACGCGTTTCCATGTCCAAAAATCGATTAGTCTTTTGGAGGACAACTGGCTCTGCTTTCAGCGGACATAGCTGCTTAATTGTCAACTGGTGATTAGCTCGCCATAAACGTTTTTGGGACAGCTTATAATACAATTGAAGCCAACACACCTTAATCGTAGCTTCATAGCGTGCCTTATGGGCGTGCAGGGATACCACTGCCTTTGCTTATTGCAGAGCCAAATTCAATTACTCGACGAGGGCTAGAATATAGCACCCAAACGTGTTTCGACGCTCTTAGGAATTTTATGATCACTTTGAGAAAAGAACTCAGTTGAGTTTTGCTCTGTTTCATTGCGCTGCTGTGCAGTGTAGCTGGCGGAGCGTCTACGGGGGATACTACTATACATAGCCCGTACTGGTTCGGGCGAGCATGTCAAAGTCACCTTGTTTGTTTTATGCTCAATAGCTGCAGCCAAAATTGTAGGATGATGATAGAGATAAAAATCAGAAACCAAAAGGTTACAAAGATACGAGGAGTAGGCCAGTCCTCGTTAGCTAGATGGTGTGCAGTGGCTGAGCTGAAAAGCCCGATTTGGAAGCGGCAATACCGACGTAAGCCATCGCCTCCTTCGCGTAAATCCGATAGTCTTCAATCACGAATACCACAACTATGTCCTCTGGCGCTTCAGCCAGAAATGAAAGCCGAACTGGAGTACTCTCCTTCGGGAGACGAGGATGTCCTCAAGATAAAGCAACATTGAAGTTTCAGAAGACCTATTCGTACTCACCTTAACCCGCCAAAACAAATCCACCATCTTCGCGCAAGCCATCGAAAACCTCGACGCAGGCCACCCAGAAGCCACCCTCATCCTCCAAAACCTCACCTCATGGTCCCCCTCCACCGCAGCACACTTCCACCCCCGGACCTCAACCCTCATCCTCGACACCCCCTTTCGGCTAATCTGCTCCAGCCCCACAGGCATCCCCCTCGACAGCGCCTTCGTAATCCGGCAGTACCTAGCAGTGAGCTACAGCTGGCACAGCGCAGAATGGCCGAGCACAGCGCCACACTCGTCCCCGGAGCTGGGAAGCCTCTGGCCCATCGGGCGCCGCTTCGCAACCGCGGTTTTGGGACTCCGCGGACACCCGCGCGAGGGGATCTGGATGGACCAGGTGTGCATCGGCCAGGCTGACGGGGACGAGCAGCAGCGCGCGATTGCGTGCATGGATATTATCTACAAGTCGTGCCGGCGGCTAGCCGTGCTGCTTGAGGATGTTGAGCTCAGCGATGACGAGGTTGCGATTTGTCGGCGGTATGACGCGCCTGATTTGTGGTGGCATATCGCCAAGGAGCCCGCTGAGGCGGATATTCCCGTTTTGATCTCGCTGTTTGACAAGGTCGCCCGGGCGAGGTGGTGGAAGCGTGCGTGGTGTTTCCATGAGTTTGTGGTCGGGGAGCCGTGGTCTACCAAACGGCACCAGGATGTGCACAATACCGTGTATGTCCTGGGACACGGGACAGAGCAGACGTTCACGATGAGGTGGCTCGTGCTGCAGTCCATCCTGTCGGACGTGATCGTCAAGGTCGACCATCGGTCCCCGGACAGCATGTATGTCAACCCGATCTTGTCAGGTCTCGACGACCGCACGTCGCCGCTGCTGGATAGCCCTGATCGGAAGCCCGGCGCGACCAGGTCGAGCTTCATGGCGAGATACAACAGCGTCGTGCTCACGGGCTGCTTGAAGGCCGGCGACAAGCTCAGCGTGTGCATCAACCTCCTTGGAGTTGGCCTCGCTTACGTGCGCGCGGAAGAGCCGACCGTGGACGAGGTGTACTATCTCGCCGTGATGCTAGCCATTGCAGCGGGGGAGTAGACACCGTTATGCTTTGCGAACAGAGAGCCACTGATGCTCGACAACAAACAGTCGTGGCTTACGCGTCCTGTCACAGTAGGAGACACGACACTCCGGAAGTTCACCCTGGGCACCCTCAGCGGCATCCACAGCATCTCACAAGATCGGCTGGAGCTCGACCTGTTGGTCTTCAGGTACTCCTTCGAGGCTGCCACGGACGAGGAGATCAATCTGACATACGAGGTGTTCCCGGACGCGATCAAGAGCACACCGCCGCCCCTCAAGTTCGACTGGCACAGCGCCGTGCAGCGGTACCTGACCGACGAGGAAATGGAGAAGCCCCGGCGGCAGTTCCTGGCGGCCGTCATGGGCGGTGGGCAAGGGCTGACGAGACGGCTGTGGGCGCAGCTGGAGCGCGATGTGGTGCGGTATAACTAAAACACGGGCATCTTTGCGGACTTCCAGGCCAACGAGGACCTCAGGCCTAATGCAGACAGATTTCTGGGAGTGTTGAACAACGCCGGCGGGTCTTATGTCGGCAACGACCGCGACCACTTCTCCAGCGACGCCGCGCTCGCCTTCCTGACGTGGCTCACGGACCCGAGGTCAATATTCTGGATCTCCTGGCGCACATTACGGGCCCCATGCAGCCGGGACGGCGAACAGACGCTGTTGTCGGGGTCTTCATCGACCAGCAATTTCAACTTTGTCGACCCGGGTCTGGCCCCGAGGGCAGTCACGATAGCTGTGCCCACGGATCTGTTAGAGGTCGATTGCTCGTTGACGAGGGCGTGGGTTTTGACAGAGGTGGAGAGCAACGGGAGAGCAGAAGTGGCGTGGAAGGTTGTAGCTAAATGCTTGCTGCTCGGGAACACTGATTTGGCAGAGGAGGTAAAGAGGACAGGCGATCGCGAACAGTCCCAAGCGGCTGTAGAGTTGAGGACGAGACAGGTTGTCTTGGGTTGACGCTGGATGCCAGTGCTTGCATCGTCAATGCTGGCGCCACACGACAAGTTCAAAGCCCAGCAGAAAGGAAGAAAATGATATCAAATTCGTCCCTTAGAAAACCCATCTCCCCACGCCGCGACATGCTTTCTCCATGGACAAGTAGGTAATTATGTTATGCCAGACCGGGATAAGTTCTTTTTCCCATCTTTTGTTTCTTTTCTCTCCCGTATACACCTTTCTCGTACAAGTTCCGTTGGTTGGTTGGTTGGTTGGTCGGCCCCACATCCACTGACCGTTCTCACACCCACCTGTGTCCTCCCATCCCCTGTACTATGTTGTTCTTCTTCATCCCCTTCAGCCAAGATACAAGAAGCAAAAAGGATGCTCGGGCTCGAGTTAGGGACACTGCCTTTCCTTTCGAACATCGGGGTCCCACCTGTGGACGAGTGAGTGTACATCGTCGCCCAACTTAGAAGATCCCCAGCGCATCACAACTAGCAACAAAAGCCCTCATCTCCCTGCTCAGACTCCCACTGCTATACCTCCTCCCGCCCCGAGGCCCATGCCTCGGCGGCGTAGGCGGAGACGGCGAGTGTTCCCTGTCGCGATCCCTATCCTCACCCTCAACTTCATCCTCCTCATCATCCTGTCCATCATCATCATCATCAAAGACGGACCGCCGCGACACGATGTCAGCCAGTCCCTACCTGGCAAACACTTTGACCACGCCGTCGCCCCCTCCGCTGACGACCCACCGGCCGTCCTGGCTCCACACCACCGCGCACGCGCCCTCGCCCCGCATGATGCGGTGCGACGTGATCTCCTGCGTGCAGCTGCGCTTCTCGAGCGACCAGAACCGCAGCGAGGCGTCGTGGCCCGCCGATACGAGCTCGCGGCCGTCGGGGGACAGGGAGAGGGCCGAGATGGAGGCGGGATGGGCGACCATGTTGTATGTACATTGGCCTGTGAGGTGGATCGCGTTAGTATGCTGTACAATACAAAGGGCGTGATTGGTTGGTAGGCTTGCTCCACTTACCGCTGTTGGCATCGAAGAACCGGATATACTGGTCCTCGTGCCCGGAAATTATGACACCCTCGACGCCGCTGCCCGCCATCTGCCTTCCGCCGCCAGTCGGTCCTCCGCCGCCCGAGTTAGAGTCCTCCTCGTTGCCACCGTGACCTGGCTGATGCTGACCCTGGTCAAGACCCGACGTCGTTGCGACAACGGTGTTGACACTTGTGTTGATCGAGCCGTCGTATGTCTCCAGGCTCGCCATGCTGCCAATCTCTTCGCCTGTTCGGGTATCATAAACAACTATGGCAGCATCCGAGTAGCTGACAACAAAGTTCTCGCCAGAGGCACTCAGCGGCGTGATGCAGGTTGGCGACGCCGTAGAGTTGGGTCGGGAGATGGTGTGAACCAGTGTGTGGTGGAAGGGGCTGTTGGTCGCCATTGTCGGCTGGGGACTGCTGGGGAACGCGGATCCAGAGCTCATGCTGTTTCCGCGTACACGACCACTCCCGCCGGCTCTGCGACCAGCCGAGGCTGGGGGCGGTTGTGGGCTGGTCAGCTGAGGTGGTTGGCTGACAGCCCAAAGACGGACGGTACCATCGGCGGCACCAGAGGCAACCAGTAAACGGTCTGGAGTTCCGTAGGGGTTTTGCTGGCCGAAGACAGCGCCTAATGTTGCAGGTAGAACACAGATTGTCCACACGGCATCTGTGTGTCCATCAAGGGTAGCCTTGGGATCTACTCGACCACGTTCCCATACCCTAATAGTAGAGTCTTGGCCGCCTGAGAAGATCCATCCGTCTCCTTGTGCTCGTCCTCCTGTGGAAAAGTTGGGCGAGGGCGACCATGAAGACAAGCAGAGAACAGCGCCGTTGTGGCCACGGTGTGTGAAATCGGCCTGTACGTCGAGGTCTGAAACGGATGATGCAGCATTGTAGGAGTGCGGGCTTCCACGAGGTATGTGGAACCGCTTGATGAGGCCATCGTCGCCTGCCGTGCAGATTTCGGGCTCGCCGGGGCTGCCACCGCCAGAGAAAATAAGTGTCCGTACTGTGTTAAGGTGGCCACGGAGCCCAAAGCGGAGTTTGAAGTTCCCACTCTCCACCTTCTGAGCCAAGGCATTCAACGACATCTCCTGGTCCCCACTCCGTCTTCGCGACAGTGAGCTCTTCCGACGGTGAGCCAAAGGTCCACGACTCGGTGATTTCGGTAGATTGTCGGCAGTCGGGAAGACATCAGTATCAGGCCGGTTCGAGGCCGACTGCTGGGCATGGCCGGCGGGGTCTGGGAACGACGAGTCGTTGAAGTCCCAGCCATCGGGATCTATCGGATCTGGTTTCGAGCCCCCATCAAAACCGACTCTCTCGGACTGTACGGGAGGCTTGGGGCCCTGGTTCGATTCTGGCGGTACTTCGTCAATCATCCGGCTGGTGACGGATGCAGACCCAGGCCAGTCGGGGGTGGCATCATAGCCCTGCTGGCCTTCGGCCGACCTGACCATTGGCTGTGCGACAGCTGCTGGCTGGGGCTGTTGTATATCCGGGTTCCTGACTGACAGCTGGTTGCCAGGCTGTTGTTGCATGGGCTGCACGTGATTGCTCATAGGAGCCGGCTGCCGTCCCAGAACTTCGCGCAGGTTGTTTTGGGCTTGGCGGTACATAGGGTCCATCTGCTGTTGGTTGTTCGGGAGCCCGTACCCCTCGCCTTCTCGGAGGTCCTCAAGAATGGGTAGCGGCGGCGATTCGCGTGGAGGCATGGGGTTGGCAGGGGTGATCATGAGGTAGGTGAACTCGGCTTGGCATTGGTCGAGGAAGGTCTTCAGTTCGGATCGCTGTGACTCGTCATCGTCTATCCGCTCGAGGTCCACGCCAAGTTCCTGGGACGCGCCGGAAACCTTTTCAGAGGTAGCTGTGTCCGATGTCAGATCGAAGGCCAATCGATTGGGGCAGACGTTACAGAACTCACATCGCAGCTTCGCCTGTATCAACTCTTCGCGGTCCACCTTCTTCGGCTTGGCACTCTGGTCTTCCACCTCGGTCCCGCTGGCAGCCGCCTTAAGCTGCGCAGCTTGGTCCTTGACTTTGGACTCGAGTATGGCCACATACTTCTTAAGGGCCTTTTGTGTCGCATCGGCACGTCTGGCAGCGCCCTCAAGGTTTGCTATACGACCCTTCATCTCCTGCTTCTCGATCTCCCAGGCGTTCCTATCGCGCTCGTGACGATGCCATTCGGTTTGGAGGAAGCGCATTACACCTTGTAGTGTGTACTCGGTGGCCTGGGGCTGTGCGCCGGCTGGGTTGCCATTGTTCATGCCGCCGGCGCCGCCTCCTTGACCTCCAGGGTTCATTGCGCCGGCCATGTCTCCAACGAGCCGACTGGGTATGTAGTTTGGGGTGCGTGGGCTTCCCAATGCGACCCCGTTGACGTAGTTCCCGTTCGCGAGGAGATAGGAAGGTAGGTTCATGCGAGGGGCGCGGTTGGTCCGATGACCAGCACGCTGGGGGGGGGCTACCCGGGAAGGTGTTATGTCGAAGGAGGCTGTCCCGTTGTCCTCCTCGCGGTGGACAGCGATATCTCCTGTGTTGTGGCGGGTATCCTCCTCACGTCGAGTGGGAGAGTGTCCTTGTTCGCAATCGCATTGGAGCCGCTGGACAGGGGTTCGGCTGTTCTCGGGCTGTCGACCAGCATGAAAGATGCTGTGACAGCTTCGTGGGTTCTGGATGCAGTATGACGAGACGCAGGTACGTCAGTCAGGCCAACGACTCGCAACGACTCGCTGGGCGGTCGCGGTGACTCGTCGCGTGGGGGCGCGGGCGGATTGTCCGTCTCGGTGGCGTCGAAAGCGATGAGAACTGAGAGATATCAAGCGCCTTGGGCCGTCGTCCGTCACACAGGCGTTGCGTCGCGGCAATGATGGGCTCTGGTCGTGGAAAAACTCGGCTGATTGTCCTCTTGATTCCTCCCAAAAAGCACGTCGGCCTGGGCGCCAGAGCTCCAAAATGGCTGGGTGCAGTCTTGCCGCCCTCCAGCACGGCAAAAGCGGAGCTCGACCTCGTGCCTGCGCCAATCATGATTTGCCAGGGTAGCCCCTGAGCCAGCACGGGCCACGTATTTCACTCCAAGCTGATCCTTGTCGTCCACACCCCCAACCCTGACCCGACAACAACACAGCAACGATTTTAAGACGTCATCTGGCCCAGGCACTTGATTCTGCCTGCGTCTTTCTATGAAGCAGATGAGGACGGTCCCGAGCAAATCACAATTCCGCTGTCCCGGCAACAAGTCCTGAACTTTCCAGCAATCTTCTATTCGTCAGAGCATCTGCAATGTCATAACGAGTCAATATTGTGAAGCTATCTCCAGAGGGTGATTGTTTTGTCTTACTCGTTCTCTCAAACAACCGCAGTCAAATCAAACTGTTGGCGATATAAAGAACCCTCTGTTTTCGGAATACACATGAAGAAATAACGACGGTGTCCTAACAGGGGAATGGAAAGGTTGAAGCATCAATCTCTGCCCCTCCACGGGTATTGGTTATCTCCATGTTCGGTGCAGCCGTACTCTTTTCTTGGCTTGGAAGCAAAGTACTAGTAGCCAAATCAGCGAGCGAGGCACAGCCGCTGAGAAGTCACAGCTTTCGGATTCTAATATTCTCAGCCACTTGAAGTTTGCAATTGGGATGGTACACTGGACTTGTTTTCAACCCTTTTTCTGCCTCAGCCGTCGCATAGGATACACACTGTGACCTGCATCGCACCACACAGAGCTCTCAGATGATCTTCCTACACACAACATTACCAAATTGTCCGAAATCCAGAGCTGCTGTCCTATAGGTTGAAATCCATAAGCAGCCAGAAAGTATTTTCCATCTCAAATGTCAGATATGTGCATCCCAGTAATTACCATTCTGGCAAGCCAAGTGAATATAATGTCCCATCCCGGGGGCTGTTCTCCGTACTGATGGTACCTAGGACGAGACCACTTGCCCGAAGTCTGACTTCCAGCTAGCACAGGACAACAGCTGCCTTGTCCTTACAAGAATTCTGTTTTGATGCGTGCCAAGTCATGTTGGGATATGTCATCCGACATAGGCAAATCCAGGCTGACGCTACATACACACCATGAATGCCGCGTCGTGAGTAAACAACGCTGTAAACAATTACAGATGCACACCTCGGGCCTCCCGAGGATATGGGGGCGCAAGAGGCAAATTGGAAATGTTCTTTAATTTTTCCTACTGGCTAAGCATATCAAACCTTTAGAAGAAGACACACACATGCCCGAGAAATGAAGATTAATCAATTAAACCTAGCTCAACTACTTCTCCAAGCCCCCCCCCNGTCACTAACCGGCCGTCTCGAAGCACCTCCGCTTCTGTAATAAACTACTTACTACGTCCTAGTTACTCCCCCCTCCCTCCGCCTTGGTACTACACGCCCCGCAGTGATACCCGCATGCCGTCCCGCACTCGGACCCGCACACGTCGGCGTTGCACCAGACGTCGCAATCGGACTTGCAGTCCGAGCTGCACCGCGACGAGCAGCTGCGGCAGCTGCGGCACCGCGAGGAGGAGCAGCTCTCGCTGCCGCAGTCGCTGGAGGAGCACGAGGACGGGTGGCTGGAGGGCGCGGGCGTGGGGGCGGGCCTGTACGGCACGCCGTACTTGGCGAGGTAGAGCCGCTCGGCGTTGTGGCCCGCCTCCGAGAGGGATGGCTCGTCGAGCGTGTCGTCGTGGTGCACGAAGCGGCCGCCCGTCATGGCCCGGCAGTAAGTGCGGTACCTCCTTGGCGAGAGCTGGTGCGTGTGCCTTGGGTATATGTTAGTCGTCCTGCCACATGTTCTAAGTCATGGTATGGTATGCCTTGTGAGGGTGGGATTGTTTAGGACTCACCAGACGAGATCGATGGCAAGCGTCGGGGCGAGGCTAACGCCGGGGTTCTCCGCTATGAGGGCGAAGAATTCCTTGTACTGGCTAATTGCTGATGTGAGGAAGCGGTTTACTATGTTTGGGTGTCGCCAAGGGGCGTTGTGCACCTTCTCCGCGAATCTCAGCTGTCGCTGGATTGCTGCCACCATGTCGAAATCTTGGTCTGCGGGCAAGTGGCTCTCGGGTTTGGTGGTCTGTGTCTTGTAAGATGAATCCCAGGTCTCGAGGATGCCGGGCAAGCCATCATAATCTAGGTCGAGTTTACGCCTCTGGGCAGTATTAGAAACCAGTACCTTTGGACCTTGGGCGCACAGTATCTTACTAATTCTTGCCAGTCAAAGCTCATCCCGGACATCTTGCCCTGCCGGGTGTGTTTCTGGAACTGCACGTAGTCCTTAGTATTCAGCATATACGAGTGCCAGATCATGAGGATGTCGAGCGGGGGGGTGGGTATGGTCCTCATGGAGAGGTCAACGTCCTGGGACCACTCGAGGAACTTAGCAGCGGCCCCCTGGCAGAACCGATCCCAGGCCTTTTCGGGACTCATATTGTGCTCTTCGGCTTGAATACGTATCGCCGCCCTGAGACAGATGATGGCGTCGATAAGACTCAGGTGCGTGAGGAGCTCGGGAATTTCGGGGAGAAGAGCGGCCGCGTTCTCGGGCTGGGGAGTACTCTTTGCCTCGGGCTTCATGTTTGCGTTGATAGTTGTGGTCATCTTGGCCTTTTGCTTTGGTGACAAAGATGTCGATTTGAAGATGTTGCGTCTGCAAGTTCTGCACGGTTTTTTCGATGTGTAGAAACGATTCCCGAATATCATCTCGTTGGTGCCAGAGAAGTCGGCTTAAATAGAAATCAGGACGGGAGGCACTCCTAATGGAGCCTTGAACTGTCATTGTGCTTGCCCTGAGGCCATTGCAACAAGGTCTACGTGACTTGTGACTTCCAGCTATCCCTCTTCGGACCGAAGACTGCCAAGGATCACATCGAGAGTCCAGCCTGCTTGTCACGAAACGCGGGTGACGGAACGGTGGTTGAGTCGCGCCCAACAAATTTCGCAATTGAAGACTCGGCCGTCATCATTTTACGGTGGTGCCCTAGAGATACACCATGCCGTTGTGACTGCCCTGGTGAACCCGTGTTGGAAACAGTCCCAAACTTACTCAGGGCTTAATCAGTGATAAATTCTCAGGACTCACGCACTCCACATGTCTCAAAAGCCCTATAGATACGGTTGATGTCTGGGGTCAGGGTTGTAGTAAACGAGATATCAGCATTGCGAAGCACTATATCCACCGTGAGCGACCACGGAAGCTTGGCCAACCTCTCTTCCTACTAGTCTGGCCACGCGGGTACGAATCACTGCTGACCTCTTTCCAATGAGATACGATTGTTGCCACCGCGGCTCAATGGATCTCCAAAACGCACCACATCTAAGTCCACACCGTGACCACATGTTGGCTCAAGCCCAGCGTACTCATTGGGGTTGATAAGCGAACTCAAAAGCCACCGCAACACCACTTTGGAGTAGCCTCCGCACTGAATGGTCTTCGAGATGAAACCGGTTGTTGATGGTTTGGCCACGGCGTATGAGTCCCCGAATCCTCAGACTCAGCAGAGACCAATTGTCTAATTGTCCATTTCTGTGTAACTCGGTCTTCTCTGCCATCTTGTCCACAACCTGGCGTAGATCGCTGCCAGGGTCCCACCAGGCGTCGTACATCCTGACACTGATGACGAGGTGGTGGATCATAGGTAACGTGTGCCTTTGGAAGAATCTCCATGCTCTACCTTGATTGGGGAGAAAAGGATTCCAATCGAACCGGCTGTTCTTGTAAAATGCGGCGATGATTTCAGACCTCAGTGTAGGCTCGAGAATCACAAGTAGGCCGAGGGCCGTATGACGAAGGGAAATCAGCCCAGGTTGGACAAATTCAAAGCAGTCGGAGTATGGTTTGAAGGCGTGAGCGCGTTGCTGGGGCGTAAGGGTCAAGAGATACTGGATGTAGGGCCCGCTGAGGAGCGTGGCTACGTCCGGGGCGACGATTACGTTCATGTTTCGCCGACAATGTTGAATAAATCACTTGGTTGTTTGTTGCAGATCGAGTGGGGGTTGTTGAGATAACATATGGTGGTAAGAGGCCTTTGGCGGTTGATGAAAGACGAGAGCAATTCATTCTCTGAAGCCGAGGAACGGGTGTTGGGGCAAACAGTCCGAAATGCCTCAGTTGTTCGGACCTTCCTCAGCGCTGGGTTGAAGGAGCAAGAAGGAGGCACGCGGCCCCTTGGGCGCGCCAACCCTGACAGAGAAGCAACTAACCTCTGGGTTGGTCTTTCTGGTCACCACATTTGCTTCTATTGTCTTTCATTCCCTACCTTTCTCCTGCCCAGGTGCTGTGAAGCCGGTGCTGGTTGAGGTGGCGGTATTTTGGCTGGAACCTTGGAAGGTGAGACTTTCCTTTGACCCACAATGCGGGCGTTTCCACACACCGCCAGTATTGTTGAAACTGCAAGGGAAAAGGCAACAATCTTGGCCAAATCAAGAACAAGAGTAAGATTTTTAAAATGACACGAGGAATAATCTAATCTACTGGTAGGTTAGCAAGCTAAGTTGCACAGCACACTGTCTACAGTGCCAGTCATTCCATGCACGCTACAATTATAAAACCTTTAGTCGCATTGTGGACCCTCAGCCTCCGGTATTAAATTGTCTCTGAATGGTGATTGAATGAATTGAGATGCTATTGGAGCCAGATAGGTCTCTGCAACCAATTCATCTAAGCCACGTACAGCGGGTCTAATCTCAGTTTCAATTCGATTGATTCGGGACTTCGGAGACTGCCAAGGTATATGAGATAGTTATGTCGCTTGAAGAATACCTGTTTCCAATCTCTCGGTACCCACTGATTGATCGCATGTTCTAACGTCACAATGCCTCCATTTCCGGGGACAGTCGCGAATCAGACCCACTGGATTGCTCTTAGCCTCGTCACTGATACCAAAGAAGCAGCTGGGCTTTCAGCGCATTATGGTATTCGAGGAGGCTACCAATTGCCTGTTTCCCTTTGTCTCCAAGACTGCTCTATACGCCGTCCCGCTCTGAAATCAGACGCCGGCGCGCCAAAGACTGTCTGACAGAGCGGTCCAAGGTCAAGGGAAGATAGCCCAGTCTTTCGTTATGCATCATAGGCAACCACCGAGTCAAACGGTCCATCACACAAATTGAGCAGAAAGACTCTCTCGGATGAGAAACACTTACACCAAACGGGAATCACGCAAGTACCCGGCATATGGTCTTCAGCTCAGATGCCAGTCTGAAATGGGGCACTGTCTTGAAAAGAGAGTTCAGGTACGCTCGTTATTGTGCATCGATGGGCACACTAGTGACTTTATGAGGAGATGTCTTGGGAGAATGGAGGCCTCGGCCCCAATCAATATTTGATTGACTCCCAAGGTTTTTGGGGTTATAAGGGGTCTAGATATGTCCACCGACAAAGTACTTATGTACATCCAACAGAGCGACTTCAACAGAAACATCCATATCGGCCAGCCCTTTCAAAAAAGATTATACCGCAAAAGACGACCAGATTTATCGCTCCAGGTCGAAGGCCGCGGGGCCGGTGTACTTCTGCTGGGCGGAGGCGCCGGTCTGCTCGAGCTCAAGCTCGCTGCCGGCAATGATGTGGGAGCCGACGCGCTGGGCGGTAGTGGAGACGGGCTTGGAGACGCTGACGCGGAGGCCGTCGCCGTTCTTAGCAACAAAGAAGGACAGGTCAGAATCCCCGCACTTGCCCTCGCCGGCCTTGACCTCAGGCAGGGTGCCGTCAGTGGTCAGGACCTGGGCATTGCAGCGGACACCGGCCCCGCCGTCGGTGGAGTAGACGTCAAACTGGTAGCTGTGGAGGATCGGTATGTCAGCGCCTGGCTGGGTTCTGCGATAGTATGGTGTGGCGGCGTAACAGGGTTACTCACATGCACTCGGAACCGTGGGGGACACAGGCGGCGCTGAACTCGGAGACCTTGAAGAGGGCCTCGGCGTTAGCCATGGAGGCGGTGGCGAAGGCGAGGATGGCGGTGGTGAACTGCATTTTGATGGTTGGGTTTTGGGGGTTTGTTTGAAAGAGGGTGTGATATTATTGAGTAGTTGTCTAAAGTATGGGGGTGTGAGTTGTTGATGTTGAACCAGAGATGGATTGATGGATGGTGGACGTCGTGGTGGTATTTATGTTTATCATTGTGAACATTAGATGTCTTGTCGACTGCCTGCCTCGTTGGAATACGAGTATTACAGCAGCAGAGATGGAAATGATAAGCATAGGTGGATCGGGCTGAGGGCGTTGTCGTGTTGATACCCATAATTGTCTGGGGGCTCCGACCTTGTATTGATGGGGCTGGTTGCTATGCTTGTTCTCAACCTTGATGACCCTGTATGCGACTCCATCATGGAAGCAGGGTCTCACTGGACGATGCGAGTTCTTAGGCCCAGTAACATATTGTACGAATTAGCACGTTGCTGGCCGTCCTCCCGCCAGCACTCCAACGATTGAAACTACTTCCCGTCGAATTAAGTATCTTAAAAACACGTCCAAATTATTCCATGTGGTCACAGTGAGTCATGGAAACCTTGGCATATATACCTCATGATACCGAGACTCACATTTTCATTGCTACGTGCCAGTCTTTGTATACAACAGCTGTCTGGGCTGGAATCACACGGTGTCTTCGGATCACGGCTAGTCCAAAGAATCTTACTAGTCCACAGGATTCAGGGGCGGCGGCACGTTTCTGCGGGGAAGTCCCAGCCAACTGCCCTACTCGGAGATCTACCGCGAGCTTACTTGAGGCCATGGGGCTACCAAGCTGTCATGCCGCTCCGCCGCGCGAACAGGGATCAGGTAGAGGCCAAAGTCGTGGGGTCAGGGGAATACACGTATTCATACTGGCGGGCGGAGAGGCGATGGTGACCGTCCTGTACGATAGGCATTCAGTGGGATGCTGTACTGTCGACAGGGAGTCGCTGACCAGTTGTTCGGTATAGCCTGCCCCAGACCCGAGACTGAATTCGGGAGTCGGTCGAGCGGCGAAGCCTTCTCGCATGAACATTGTTCCCCCCACAGTGTTACTTGCCCCCAATTCGTCTTTCCCGCGGTCTGACACCACACAATTTTCACGTCAGTACAATGTGGTAGATGGGATTCCAGGAGGACACCTTATTTCCATTTGGTGTACCTAGGTATCGTCGGTAGCTCCTGTTTGCTCCATGTCACAGGCGAGCAACTGTCTCGTTTTCATGGAGAGATAGATTGCGATCTCCCGCTTGCTCCGGCAACTCGGCATGAACCGTTTGGAGTCGCCTTTTTTTAGGTACTCAATTATTGCCACGCTGGCTTGGGCTTGACTTCGCTGTGGATCAGGGTCATCACGAATTGAGTGGTTCCAGAAAATCGACAGGTGTTCCATGGGGTCGATGTCTAAATTTATACAGACACACGGGCTCCCTGAAGTATCTAATTCTGGGTCCCTCAAGCACTTTTACTGTACGTAATTATATTTTCTGGTTCGTTCCATCAGTCGTATCACCACCTAGCACGGAATAATTGGGTTAAAGACGAGAAGACCTACGGACAAGCTGACAGTCATCAACAAGCGACCATTCCCGGTGCTAGCCCAACGCCACGAAAGTAGGCTTGGTTTGCCTTCGATGATACCTTGATGTCCTGGGTGCAATTTTACCAGGAACACGAGCATCGCTTCATCCTGTCAGTGTACATCATGATCACACAAGTGGTCTTGGTTGTTGAGCCAGTGGGGCTGAACCGCATATCTGGATGAACATTCAACCGGCGCTGCATCAAGGCGCACTAAGACGGCATCATGGCAAGGATGCCACGATGGGCACTGTGTCACAGCTTCTGAAGCAGCCGCTGACCGCATCAAGAAACACACTTACCTATCGAGTTCTACGCAGCGGACAAGTATACCAAATTCCTCCAATCCTCATCGCGACCTCACCGCCTCACTCGGAGCCAGCGAGGCTGAACCCTGGAACTGACACCTGACGAGAATGTTGTCCAAACTCATCATGCGGTTCCCATCGTCTTCTCCGACTGACTAGTCTGCTACATGATACCGGGATGTTGTCCGAAAGTCGGCAGCACTGTCGCGGTGGAATGCACACTGTGAAGTTGAGTGGGTTTCCGCGTATCGAATTGGATAAGGTTTAGCCAACTATTGACCGCACTGATGCTTTTTTTCATCGGCAGTGTCTCGTCTGGAAAGGACCCGTACCACAGTAGAGCTTTTTCCACTTTCCCTTTCGAAGCTGGTGCCCCAGTGCGACGAGCAGCTCCGCTCCAAGTTCAGGAACGTCCATCTCTCGTATGTCGATGTTAGCAGCCAATGCAGACGACGATGTTATTCTTCGAGTCCTGGACGCCGGTGCGAAATTCAACGTGTGAGGAACCAACCGTGATCCACAGACCGTACGAATGACGCCGCCCGGGCTGGAGGCGGCGATCTTTCGGGGCTGTGAAAAATTGGCTCATGAACCTATCTGTTATCCGGCGAGGAGCAGATGGCCACACGCCTGCAGACGATACTGGTACCCTCACTGCATTGCATCTCGCTTGCTGTACGGGCTGCTCCTTGGACTTCATTGAATATCTGATCAAAAAGCACGACGCCGACGTGAATGAGCCGCACTAAACTCAGGGTTTACTGCCCTTGAGGGAGCTGCAGCATGTGGGTCTCTGTCCCTTTCGGAGACACGACTCACCCACGGTGCAGATGTGAATGCTTTGGGCGGGATGACTGAGTATCTCAGCCAGCACTTCGGGGGTCCTTGGATCGGCCTGAGGTCGTCCCGGTGGCGGGTGCTTGATCTTGCCGCCCTGGCTGGGAGACTAGACATTGTGGAGTTTTTACTGATGGCTGGCGGTCGCAGCGGCACTACCGGTCTGGATGGAGCGATCGCGGTCGCCAAGACACAGCGCCACTTTGCAATTCTCTCAGTCTTGCTTGACTGGGAAAAGGAACGTGGCAGCAGGCTTGTTGTAGAAGAAGCCGAATAGCAACAGCAGAACCTCGAATGGCCGATAGTGCGACCCGATTTACGCTGTGACACATACGTTTCAAATAGCTCAGAATCCGAGTCTGAGCACTCAACTGAGCGAGATATGGATGACTAACATTAGGGCTGTTTTTCAAGTCTCTGTATTTTAGATGCCTAGCACATTGGGAACTGGGCATTGATGGGTACTATGTTGATGAACGACACCTGGGCAGTAGTCAGCATGAGTTCAAGTCACGTTTTTGACAGGGCTTGGTCTGGATATGCCCAAGGCAAATCAGTCATTTGAGGGCAGGATTCTACGGTTTGCATAGATGTCCACACGAGGTCTGAGGTGTGTATTCAGATACAGAAGCTGAGTCGTTTCCTTGACTGAACATCATGGCGGGCACCTGGGAGCTCATTGACTTTGCCTCACTTCACAATCGGGACACACTGCCAGAACTGCTATCCCGGCAATCCAAATCTTCATATACAGCTACCTGGGATGATTAGCCTCACGAATATATTTCGGGCGGTTGACGAGAGTACCGACCCACTCAAATAGCATTAGATGAACCTGGGGGCTTTGCATTGCAGCACACTATATAAATTCGTTGAGTGCCCCAACATTGAGATATCACGGAAGGTTAATCACACTTTTATACACATGTCGACATTGAGCAAGCAGTATAGACCAGATCAAGTTGCCAAGGTCCGGAAACTCGTTGGCGACTAGAACGGTTACAGCTTATTCGCGTAGGATCATCTAGAAGATTTTCACACCTTCATTTACCTAGGTACATGTTCCAAATCTCTCAGATAGTTTCATACTTGTCAAGTATCCACTTTTTTGGTTTTCCCCGCAGAGAAGGCTAGGTACTCTGGCTAGCAAAATACACATTATTTACAGCATGCTAGTTACACGGTTTGAACTTTTCAGTGTCAAACATCCGATCTCTGAACGCTTGATAAAAAGGGGTACACTCCCCTGAAAGAACCCATTGACGACTACAGAGTCCAGTTCCTTCCCCGCCGTCGGAAACACAAACTACCAGAGGCCAGGTCATCAGTCTAACACTTTGTGTGCACCTCGTGCATCTTAAACCTCTTAATCTTCTTGCTCGTCCGCGCTCAGGAGCCCGTCAGATGATTCGTCGTGTTCGTTCTCTTCGTAAACGCCGATCGGCCGATTTGGCGCATATACAGCTTCTGCAGCCGACGCGTCTCGAGACTCATTGATTTGGGTACTCGATCTCGATCCCCCCTTCAGGTAGGCAACACAAAAGAGTATAAGCATTATGACGACCCAGATACGAATGATGATTTCAGCAATCTCGAAGTAGCTTAAATCTTCCGGGAACCACGGACGTCGGGGGGTCAGCTGACTCATTATCGGAGCCCTGGAGGTTTGCCAACTTCTATTTGGCCAGAGATAGAAAAGTAAACTACCGATCGGTTGAGAAAGCAGTGGAAGAAAAACTTTAGTAAACAGCCAGTGTTGCGCAGAGCCTGGAAGCTCAGGCATGGGGGACCCGCAGTAATTTATTTCACAGCCAAGTTCAATCTCAAGGCACGCAGCCTCGCTCCATTGGTGTGCAAGTCCCGACCCCGCACCAGACCCAAGCACTTGCATAAGAATGTTTTGTGGATTGCGGCTCTGCATGCGTTGGTTCTGTCTGTGTCTGCCTGTAAGCCTGCGAAATGACGTAATTGCAAGGTGCATGTTTGTTGGTGCCCGAGACATACCAGTCATTGGCTCTAAGCGATGGCAGCTGAATCCGTGTTCGAATGTCATTCCCGAACTAGCTTCAAACATAACGGTTTACACTGTGTGATTCTCTAATCCTCGTGCTTTACCGTGTACTCTGTTATATAAACTGTCGTTGAGCCTTTTTGCTAAGAATGTCGGGAATAGTCTGAATGCTGAGTAGGCGCCCGCTGGCAGATTTATGATGAGTACCCTTTGGGTAGTTGAAGCCAAAGTCATGATGTGGTCGAAGGCCCTTTTCGATCCCTCGCAATAAACAAAAACTTTCTTCTTTACTGGGGGCGGACGCCGACTGTGGCAATCATCTTCGTTGATGTCCGCGGGTAATAAACACCTATCACATGCAATTATCAGATGTCGTCCCTTCTACCACGTCAGTCACTTGCAATTTGGCCTCTCAAAAGAACGTCCAGACTCCGAATCCGGTCTCACATAGATATTTGTTCTTTGAAATCCTTTTCTGTAGGCCCCCTTCTTGCTGAGCCGGAGCCCATAAAACCCACGATACTGGCGAGAAACTGTAAAAAGACCAGCATCCCAGATATATCCGGGATTCTGAGCACTGCATCTCGGTCTGCGTCCGACGCGATCTGCACTATTTTACTCCGGCTTGAGTCTGTCTCCGTTGTCCGGCTCTCGAGACTTGTTGATCCCTGCCGGAGCTTGACCGATGATCAGGCAATCAATATTTGAATATGGTCCAACTCGGCTATGCTGAATTGTGAGATTCTCAAAGCACGACTTGAAAAGGTGAGAATTGGGGCTATCGGGGATGTCCCAGTTGCAAATCTCGATTTCGGTGCTCGATTTGGGCCATTTCCACTCGCATGCCCGGAGAAGGCCTTGCGCTCTACACAATAGTCACAACAGACATTGCTTGTCCCGCAATGTCCTTTGCCCAATTTCTCTCGTGCCAGACATTCATGTACCCAAGCCTTTCATACACTTGCTCGCCACCTGCCGGCCTACCCAGCACCAATAAGTGTGTTCGCGGACCTTTACTCCCGGGACCCTCGTCTGCTACATGAAGCAGCCAAACAGTGAATTGTCGGCCCAGGCCAGGCCCTTCCCCGACATTTCGTCCATAGCTGGCACTACTAGTATCTGATTCCTCATCTGATCCACTAGCAGATTCCTCATCTGATCCAGTTTCTGATTCAGAAACTGATAATACAAGCCTGGTGTTTTCCCTGTCGGCTGCATACACACTTCGTTGGGGTGTTTGGCGTAGCCTTTGCAATGTTCTCATTTGCACAGGGTCTGGCGTCACGGCCTTTTTGTCATCTACTGCTGCTGATGCTGTTGCTGCGCCAGCGCTGTTTCCCCCCCATACGACTTCATCGAGTGGGACTTCCTCAAAATCACCATCAGCAATCACCCTCCCATACGGGGTCGTTTGTTCGGCTGCCCAGCCGGGCGCTGGCCGTTTGAGCCACATTTGCGTCTCCAGAATTGTCGCGCGGAGCCGAAGATACGTGCCCTCTCGCACCACCTGGCCAAATGGGTCTTCCGAGTTTGCGGGGGTACACACAGCGGTAAGAACCTCGGCTTGTGGCCGCAGTGCCGGAAATAATGGAATGATCGTTATGCTGCCTTCGATCGATGCCCATGACCAACTTGGTGCGCGGTATTCTGGGAAATACGGTGAGGAGGGTCGGGGATTGCACCACAACAACATGAAAAGGAGCTCGAAATTCCACAGGCCTGCCAGGTACCCTAAAGGCGGTACCTCCACCATATTCGCAAGCCTTGCTTCATTAAAAGTTTGAGAGAACTCATGTGCAACGCCCGAAAGTGCCGGTAGCTTGTCCCGAGTGCAACTGAGGTTGCGACGGCAATAGGCCTGGACTAGGTCGGTCCAAAAGTCGACTAAGGTAATTTTCCGCTCCCGCTTTCTGAAGTCGACGTCTTGCACTGACTCCATTATCCTGTTCGACCCCGTCAAGAGTAGATCGCGTTGTAGCTGCTCCAAGCGCGGGGACTCGTGTTGCTCTGGGTTCCCGCATTCGCAGGCGCGAAGTTTCCGGCAAGTCCATTGGATCTCGTCGGTTGAGAAGCACACCAGCCTGGTCGATAGTGCGTGTTCCTGCAGTGTCCACGCACGAGTCATGGTAGGGTCTATTATCTCATCGTAAGGATTTTGGTGGAAGCCGGAAAGCGTGAGCCGCCGCACAGCCAGCATCCCACCCCGGAGTGGCGATGTGTCAACCGCATCGCCAGCATCCAAGACTTTGGTAGCAGTCTCTGGTGACTGCCAATGCAACAAAATTTCCTTATTCCCGCGGCTTTGGTGCAGGAATGACGCCATGGAAGAAGATACGGACGACGCGGAGATGGTCAAGAAAGCCTGGGCGTAGACAGCCGACATCTGGGCCGACTCATGTACCCAGTCCTGTGTGTCGTCTTGAATGATACACAGTGCATCAACCCAAAGGTATCGTATCCCGATATATCTGGTCAGCTCTACAGCGTCTCGAATGGTCCCCGGGAGCTCGTCCTCCTCCACTCCCTGAAGGAGCTTGCATAGATTGGATCTGGTGGCTTGCAGTGCACTCCCGTCTCCCCAGCAATAGCTTAAAGCGACGTACTTGCCCGTTGTCCCTGGAGGTGGCTCAAAAAGCTTGACCTCCTGCTCAATTTCTAAGCTCCGTACATCTAAGACTCGCGTGGGCAGGACGGGAGAGTCGTGGCTGCATTCTTCGTGGTTCTCCGAACATATCTTGAGTTGTCTTCGGAAATATTGAAGTGCCCTCTTCGAATTCCCAGATGGGCTGATTTCTGGCGCCGGGGGTAACCGGCCCCATGCTGGGGGATGTCCTGGGTAATGCCACCTGTCAGTTGACGTTATGCATGACACCTCGCCTTGTTCGCATGTCCGGCTTTCACTTCACGACAGAGAAAGTTCCTGTACCTGAGGGTGTGTAAAGAAGCAGCCCTAGAGGGCGGCGCGGGCAGTCCCGCATAGAAATTACCTCCACACTGCCATCATTGAAAACATTCAATTTGTAGACAGGAAACCTATCGTTAGGCTGTCGTGGTGCTGGTTGTTTCCAGAAGCGGTCGACAACCTGAATTAATACCGCACAAAACACGCACGCGCTTTGCTCTGCACGTTGCTGGAAATCTGGCCGCCCGCGCCACCAAAGGTGGAACCCACGCAGGGCCCCCTTTCTCTCGTTGCCCGGATCGGCTTTGTTCACCTTTATACCAAATGTGTTGAGGTTCTGGTAGTCAAGATCGAAGCATACAGGACACCATGGGGCTGAATCGTCAATAGAGTCGCCATGAAACAGTTTGAAAGGCATGGTGTCCAAAAATGAATGCGCTTTGGTTTATGAGGGTGTAGAGTACGATCATCCATCCTACGAGCGGGGCGAGATCGCCAATGTCACTTTGGACAAGGCTGAGTAAGCTTGGTGTCGCGCGCAAGCAGGCAGCCGTCACGGCAGATGCAGTGCTGGGGGGTTCAGTACATTGTACTTCACGAGAAGCAGATTTCAATCATCGCCTAACAAGTGCCAGTGACTTGTTTTTGCACTCTTGGCATCACTCCTGTACTCTAGTAGCACTGCATTTCTCCGGGTACATGTCCGTAGTTGAAAAAGCCCTAGATCACCCGCGACTTTAGAGCTCACATTTGAACGGGATACGTGGCAGCCTTCGAGTGCATTTTTGGTCGACATCGATTTCAAAGGCAAACAGTTGGTAGACTGGCTTGTCGACATTTCATCACCACTGAAGTGGCTAGTAACAGTCTCTTATACTTGGTCATCAATTGCGGTTGTGCAATGTCAGATGATCCGCTACGAAAGTCTACAAGTCCAGGGCAGACTGTCCTAGGCACACTAGCAGTTGACTAAGCTGGAGAGGTCTGTTCAGCAGCCTTCATGCAGGATATCCTTTGACACAGCAGTCTATGTTATTAAAGGCTCTCATCCCGCTGTACGGCCTTGTGGATGAGGAATGTGGCCGAAATCCTTGAAGTTCTCTTTCGCCGCCACCTTTGCTCTCGGCATCTACGCCGTGCCTATATATAGAGTCCATTCGATTCAATCAGCTAGGAACTGAAGATGAAAAGCAAAAGAGGATACTCATATCTCCCTTCAGGGATATCCCTATATGTCTTATATTTCCACAAGTGGCAGAAGTGACCGATGAGTAGAAATTACAAGAAGCTATTAGAAATCCGTATTGTTATGAACTTGACTAGAAAGATTACTGAGCTATTTGCATTACTCGGAAATATTGCCACCCAAGCCGCCGATCTTGGCGATAATTCTGAACAGGCTGTCCATGGTAAGCAGAACTTTCTGTCTAGCTCCTTCAAACGTGTCGTTAACTTCAAAAAGAAATGCTTATGTATTACCGATACGAATCCTACAGTCTGAGCATGCACGTAAGTGGGTCCACACACAAACGACGATGCACAGGATGAAGTTATGTTATGCAGATTGTTTCCGAAAGCAAGGTACCAATCAAGAACTTGACCCTAAAGGCCAAGATTGCCGAACCAAATAGAAGCTGGGTGCATTGCGTTTCTGCATTTCAACCTCAGTCGAAGTGAGATTTGCGAGAAGTCGAGACAGCAACTTTACAGTGTCGAATGCCTTTGTTAAGGGGAGGGCCGGGCTGGAATGGGATGGGATGCACTGGAACGTGGCTTTAGTTGGCTTGAGGTGGCTTTGCATCGCTTAGAGGCAACGGCTAGATTGGGAAACTTTCACGATCACCTGCTACCATCCCCCACTTGCCAAGAATTCGTTCGGTGCTCCTTCAAAAGCGCCTCAAGTGCTTTTTGACCACCTGCGAGCATCGCACGGCTTCAGCGTTAGAAGTCAGGCAGTGGCTAGACTCCAGACACATCATCTTAGATTTGGCGACGCGGGACTGAGACATCTCTGCTGCTCCGGGGGGGGGTCGCGCCTTCTTAGAGACGGCCTTTAAGCGAGAACACCAATCTCTCCATCCTACAACATAATGTTGGGTTCAGGGACATATATAAACTACGGAACTCCCGTGTCGAGTTTCTGAATCCGGATCCATCTTCTTAAGGCGACTTCAATAGCCATTAGACTGCCACATAAATCTGCCCCGTTCATTATGAAGCTGACTATCGTTCTCGCCCTCGCCGCAACGGCCGTCTGCATCACCACCTCTGTCCGGCTGCCAGCTGGGGTCCACTCTACCCAGATTTCCCCAGCGGAGATCCCTGACTCAATCGTCTTCGCCAATCCTCCCCCCAACGAGACGGCCCTGTCAGGATTGAATGCCCGTGATAACAACATCAACAAACGCGCTAATCATGGAGTATATCTCTGTGTTGATGCCAACTTCCAGGGGTATTGTGTGCACATTATCTCCCCTTCAGGGGTCTGTGGTATGTTCAACATCACTATATGGTCCTGTGATCAATATGTGGGGTTGCAGTCCAGGTCAATTACTCATCATACTGTGTTCTACCTTAGTTCCACTGGCAGACGATCTTAATGATAAAGTCAGTGCTGTTGGACCTGATCAAGGTGCATATTGCCGATTCTATTAGTGAGTAGTCTGTTGTTACTTTCTTGAACAAGTGATATGTCCAACTAACAAATCATGTGCTAGTAACGCTGGTTGCACTGATGATAATGGCTGTCTGCACTTCGACTCGACCTACCCGGGCCGCTCTAACCTGGACGTGGTCGACAACCCCGCTTGCCCGGCGAACGCGAACGACAAAATTACGAGCTATCAGTGCTGGGACTGGTAGCTCATCCGAGCTGAAGCAGATTCGATGGACGTGGTGGCAATGTTGGGTACAAAACGGTCTCCTGGGGATACATTATTAGGCGGAGGCGAGACTTCAGACTTCAGACGTCTGAAAAGATAGTCTCGGACTTTGAAATTGTGGACAACCATGTATTCAACATACATGAATGTGTACCTAGTCTTGTTTTCTAAGCTCAAGTCTCAGTAATTGCAAATGTCACCTTTCTAGCTTCTAATCTCTTTCTTTTGAACTGGCCCTATGGAGGTTTTCTGCATGGATATTTCAGGTCGTTGATGCGGCCAGTTCCAGGGGCTTTTTTCTCTAGAGGCCTCCTCATCAGGAAACACACCTAAAACTTACTCACGGCTCTTAAGCCTGAATGAGTCAGACTAAGTTGAGTCTCACACGTACTGTATTGCTTGTACATTGTTATTGGCTCCGTATCTTTTTTTGAGCGCTGGGTCTTGAGCCTTCAACACTGTATGAAGGCACCACGTACTTTCTATGTGTATGGGGGGGATTGGGAACCGCAACCACGAAACGCAACCATGTAAATTGTGTCTTCCCGTAACTAAGACTATAAGAAATAAGCTTTAGTTTTATTAACCTTCATAGTCTTTAGGCTTAACTAGGACAAGTCTATACTAATTAGACTATTAGCTTAAAATAGATTAAAGATTTACTAAAACCTAGCTTTTCCTATCCATACACTATACTAGTAGTCTATAGTATAAGGGTGGAGTTTATTAGACTATAGACTATAAGACTTCACACTATCTTTTTTAGCCCTGTGGGTCTTTTTGAAATGGTAACCTTCAATGGAGGGAAAAGAGAGAAGGCGATGGTGTGAACTAAAGCCGCAGCTCCCCACCCCTAAAGGGGAACTGGAAATTTGATCGCGATCTTGGGACTAAGCTCAGAATCGGAAACACATTCCATGATATCAGTCTTTGTTGAGCAGATTGCCAGTCCAGTTGAAAGGGACACTACCTAGGAGCAAACACTTCTGTGGAATGAATCTGACGCGTTACGCTTCATTATGTGCGGATTGTGAACTAACGATATATTACGGTGTGCTACGGTAGTAGCGAGGGAGCCATTACAAGAAGAATCAAATTAAGATACCCCCCCCCTTGTTTGTGGCAGCAGACTGGAAGCTTGGTGCTTTCCGGTCATCCTCCTGAAGTCTTCACACTTCGATAAAGCTAACTCTTCAAGTTCTGTCTCTGCAATAAGTTCTGGCCCTAAGAATTATGAGTGTCTGTTAGTGCGAAGACTATTGCATGTGCTTGTTTCTCTTACCGTCGGAAAACGCGTGATTTCCCGAGGCCAAAGCTGCACTTGCACCACACTATTTACTCAAGCTTGAGCAAGTGACTTGACACTAAACAATTAATTGCCCAAAATGTCGAGTGTGAAGTACAAAAACTCTAGGTCCCCTTCCGAATCCCAATTTTGTCCTTTTCCACTTTTCGTCCTTCATCATCTTCCTTCACTACCTACACACACACTTAAACATCAACACCATCACACCGCAACAAACACAACTCAACTTAACACAACTCAACTTGACACAACTCAACTTGACACAATACAACACAACACACCACGAAGACTCAAGAAACACACAAAAAGGACAAAAGAGAAACGACAAGATGCCTTCAATTTCACCGCTCGGACGTGTGCCCCTGGCTAATATCACCTCGCAGGTCGTCAACGGGGCGCAGAGAGTGTCCCGGGACCGACAAGATCAGCAAGGTCTCGCAGCTTCCCAGTCGGAGCCTGTGACGATGGAGGACCTGGCCAGGCAGGCGCAACAGCTGCAACGATGGAGGGCACAGCATGCGGAGGACGAAGCAAGGAGAAGGCAACACACATAGCGAAAGAGGGATAGCATGAGACTTATTAATTGAAGAAATCACTGTTTATTAGTGTGTGGTTGAGTCAATAATCCAAGCAAAGTGAATTTCCCCAAATATGCCGCTGTAGGTACCAAGAACTACCGCCTAAGAGCTATGCCTCAAGTAACTGATTAAAGTCCGGCTAAGAAGAAGACAATAAACGCAATGAAGTTTTAGAGTCAATAATCCAAGCAAGGAGAAGGCAATGAGGCGCTGGCCTGAGCGTGGTGGGCTATGATTGGCTAGATCGGTCCGTCAGATGTTCCGACTACAAGTCGTGGCCCGGCTCTTTCCACTCCTCATCAACAACATCACTTCATTCACATACGTCCTGCTTGACCATTTGGAGACCGTCAAAGTTTACCTTCTACGTTGAAGCTTTCGCCTAGAATTGCCAACTGCCGAATTGCGACGGACACCTTGGCATACAAGCAATTTCCGGCCGACGGACTGATCCATGCCTGTCGCCAAGGAGCGGGACCTGCATCCAGGACCGGCCTAGTCCATATCGGTCACGCGATGTCGTGATAAGCATTCAGTACGCGGCCATCATTCTCCACTACGACCCATAGTTCCCACCGTGGGGGATGCGGGGAACCACGGAGAACCGTTCTAATCAGTTGGCAACGTTGCGTTCAAGCCATGGGTTAACTCGCGAGCAACCCCTCAGGTCCACAATATTCGGGGGAGACTTGTCGCGAGCGGCTATTATGAGTTGCAACAGAGGGACTATGACGCGACTCGCAGGCCACTGCTCGCCTTTTATAAGATACGAGATGCCCGTCGGGTCCGGCGCCGTGTCTGAAGATGGACGACCACGCGAGAGAGCGACAGAGCACCTGAATCGGTGGGATTCCTTCGTTCACACCGTCCACCATGCATTCAGTTCTCCGAGCTGCGAGCAACGTTGGCGGGCTTCTCGCGGCGTCGATTGCCCTGCCGCTATGGTCCCTCCCAGTCGGCGCCCACCCTGCTGATCGAGCCCCAGTCGTCCCGAGGGCCGAGTCAACATCAGTCCGCGAACGCACCAGCATCAACAGCGCGTGGAGGTTCCAGCGGTTTGAGGAGAATCCCGACGGGTTGTCCTACAACGACACCCTGAAGCCATGGATCCTCCCACAAGCCAACGACTTCATCGTGGATGGCACGCCATACCCCTATCCTTCCAACAGCACTGCGCCAGGCGCGGATGTCGTCTACGTCCAGTCCTCATTCGATGACTCCTCATGGGAGCAGCTGAACCTGCCGCACGACTGGGCTGTAAAAGGCCCCTTCCTTGCCGAGGGCATCAGCGGTGGCATGGGTCGTCTTCCCTCCAACGGAATTGGCTGGTATCGCCGCAATCTGACCTTCACCGAGGCCGACGTGGATGGCACCAAATCCCTCTACTTGGACATTGACGGCGCGCAGTCGCACGCTGCCGTCTGGATTAATGGCGAGCTGGCTGGTGGCTGGCCCTACGGATACGCGTCTTTCCGTGTTGACCTTACGGATCACGTCAAGGCTGGGGAAGATAACATCCTTGCTGTCCGCCTGGAGAACCAGAAAGAGTCTTCTCGTTGGTACCCCGGTGCAGGCATCTACCGCAACGTGTGGATTGTCAAAGCCTCCAAGGTCCACGTCGCGCAATCAGGCACTAAGATCAGGACGCCCAGTGTTTCGGCGGACTCTGCGACTGTGGACCTGGTCGTTGAGATCGAGAACAAGCTGGATGAGGCTCAGACTGTTGATATCGCTACCGAGGTCCACCTTCTTGGATCAGATGAAGTGGTGGCCACTTTCCCCGCGGCGTCGGTCGACATTGATGCTCAAGGCAAAGCATCTGCCAACGGCACTGTGACGATCGCCAACCCTCAGCTCTGGGGAGTGCTTCCCTCTGGCACGCCCAACCAGTATGTCGCCGTTACGACCGTGTCATCCGGAGGCAGTGTCCTCGATACATACGAGTCCAAATTCGGCATCCGAACTCTAGAGTACACCTCAGATGGCCTGATTGTGAACGGCGAGCGGGTTTACGTTAAGGGCACCAACAACCACCACGATCTCGGGAGTCTCGGCGCCGCCTTCAACTACCGCGCCGCGGAACGCCAGCTTGAGTACCTCCGCGACCTCGGCTCCAACGCACTCCGCATGTCTCACAACCCTCCTGCTCCCGAGCTCCTCGACCTCGCCGACGAGTTCGGCTTCCTGGTCATCAACGAGGCCTTCGATGTCTGGAACCGCGCCAAGGTCGATAACGACTACCACCTGCTCTTCCCCGAGTGGCATGAGGCCGACCTCCGCTCCTTCGTCCGCCGCGACTTCAACCACCCCTCCGTCATGGTCTGGAGCATCGGCAACGAGATCCCAGAGCAATCCACCGCCGAGGGCGGCGCCACAGGCCAGATCCTGAAGGACATCGTCGACTCAGAGGACGGTACCCGCCCGATCACCTCCGCCCTGAACAACGCCCAGCCCGGCTCGGCCCTCGCCGACGTCCTCGACGTGGAGTCCCTCAACTACCAGGGCGAAGGTCGCGGCGCCAGCTACAATGGCAGCTTCCCACGCTTCCACGCCACATACCCAGACAAGCTGCTCTGGACGAGCGAGTCCGCCTCCTCTCTCAGTTCGCGCGAGACCTACATCTTCCCCGTGGTGGGCAACCAGTCCGCCGACGTCTTCGACGGATCAGGCGGAAACAGCACCTCGCAGCGCGTGAGCGCATACGAGCTCTACGGGCCGTACTGGGGCTCCTCGGCCGACAAGGTTTTCCACCAACAAGATGCGTACCAGCCCTTCGCGGCGGGTGAGTTTGTCTGGACGGGCTGGGACTACATCGGGGAGCCGACCCCTTACGACGGGGACGAGTTCACGGCGCGCAGCTCGTACTTTGGGATTATCGACCTCGCCGGATTCAAGAAGGACCGCTGGTGGCTGTACCAGGCGCGCTGGGCGCCCGAGGTCCGCAGCGCGCACATCCTCCCGCACTGGAGCTGGGACGGGCAGCGCGAGGGCCTCGTCACTCCTGTCCATGTCTTCTCATCTGCTGATGAGGCGGAGCTGTTCGTCAATGGCAAGTCGGCTGGTCGTATCGCTAAGCCCGAGGGGGAGTACCGATTCCGGTGGGACAATGTCACCTACTCCCCTGGTAGCCTGCGGGCTGTGACGTACAAGAGCGGGGAGGTCTGGGCTGAGGAGGAGGTCAGAACCGTGGGTGCTGCGACGTCGCTGAACATCACTGCTGATCGCACTGCTATCACGGGTGACGGGTACGATTTATCGTATGTCTCGATCGCGGTTGTTGACGAGAACGGCGACCGGGTCCCCTACGCTGGCAACGAGATCACGTTCTCGGTGGAGGGCCCCGGTGAGATTGTTGCCACGGATAACGGTGACCCCACCGACTTGACCGTCTTCCCGAGTCTGATCAGGAACGCCTTCAACGGATATGCGCTGGCTATTGTGAAGGGAACTGGAAGTGGAGATATCACGGTCAAGGCGAGCGCGGATGGGCTCGCTGGGGCGGAGGTCACTGTGACGGCCTCCTAATTCTTCTAGGTCTAATTTCCATGTAATACATTCTTCTCCACATTTATTTGAGTGTCTTGTCTTCAAGTGATTCTGCTGTACAACCCAGAAAAGGCTATTGTATCCCTAATCCTCATTCCACGATTCCCTATGGATGACATCCTCCTTCATGTGGAACCCAGGGAACCCCCATCAAACTTCAAGTTCAGCCTTCTCATTACAATAGAACTATACCAAAATAACCTCGCCCATGAACAAACATCCTAGGGTAGGTATCACGTACAATGTGTTTGTATTTTTCTCGCGACTTTTAGATCAACTGATCACTCAATGTGGTGGCACACCGATATTATTAGAGAGTGGGCAAATCGCAATGTGACTCTACCTAGGTACGCCCAAGTATTGGAATGCAGGCGATCAAGGCCAGTCGGTAGCTTTCCAGACTCGGAGGCATCTGCAGTGGATGAGATGCGCGTGTGCTGACGCCCAGCTGCACTAGCTGGGCCAAGCAACCAAAGTCGCCAGCTGTCTCGGAAGAACGAGAGTTGGCCCCCCCCCGGTTTTATTCGATAAGTGCACGGGCCTTTACTTTTTTACAATCAAGAACATATTGGTACTAACTTTTTGAAGGGGTACTGCTTTTAGTAATATTGTTATAAACACTCTATTTGGATAGGGAAGCTGGGTATATATACAGCTACTCTAATATGTAGGACATTTTTGCTGTAAAAAAAAGGCCCGTGCACTTATCGAATAAAACTAGGGGGGGGGGCCAACTCTCGTTCTTCCGAGACAGTGGGCTATTTTCGCGAAGAATATAACCCGATCCTGCCAGTGAGAGATTGACTCTGTGTCTACTGCTGGTGCTAAAGTACGTTTGGCTCGGCGGCGGGGCCCATTCAGAAGCCACTTGGTTTGCTCTAGTTCTGTACCTGTTGGTTGTGCAATCGCCAACCGCATAGACGCTGGCTCCCAAATGTTACGCTGTACCAGGCGATGGCTTTTTGATGCATAGTACTCGTATAAGCAGACCTTCTCGCACCTCAGTTCCTCCCCAGTGCCAAATTTCCAAATCGGCTATTCGTCCGGGCCAACATTTCAATTTCTTTTTTCCTTTGACAGCTGACAGTCTACCACGCCGGATCACATCTACCTTCTCAATCCGCTGCCTTTCCCAATCTCACCGAGTGAAGCAGACCCATCATGGCTACCAAGCCCACGATCCTGGTGCGTGCCATTCCCCACAACCAAGAATTATTCAAGAACACATTCAGCTAACCTCAACCCGTCAGATAATCCACGGCGGCTGGCACACCCCAGCAAGCTACTCCAAACTCATCAACGCCCTCGAAGCCTCGGGCTACGAGGTGCACTGCCCACGGCTCCTCTCCATGAACGAGGCCCGCCCTCCCAATGCGGGACTCGCCGACGACACGGCCCTCATCCGGAGCTACGCAGAGAGCCTCGTCCGCGCGGGCCGCCAGGTGGTAGCCGTCGCGCACTCGTACGGAGGTCAGGTGGCATCCAACGCGCTGCACGGGCTAGGCGTCGAGGCGCGCTCCGCGCAAGGCCTGAAGGGCGGAGTGTCGCACATCGTGTACATGGCTGGGTATGCCGTGGCCGAGGGCGTAGCGATGATGGACAAGGTCAAGGAGTTTGGGCAGATGGACCTCGTCCCAATTGCGTTTGATTTTGCTGAGGATGGGACGTGTGTTAGCACAGACCCGAAGACGCTGATTGTTGGTCCTGGGCCGAGCGAGGAGGTGGAGGCGTACCTTAAGACTTTTGTGCGCTGGCATGGCAAGTCTATGTACCATGCCAGCGAGCACGCTGCTTGGCGCGAGATTGAGGTGGCGTATATCAAATGCTCGGCCGACTTGACCGTCCCTATCAATTACCAGGAGCACTTCATTGAGGAGATGGAGAAGGCTGGCCGCAAGGTGCAGGTGTTTGAGCTGGCGACTGGTCACTGCCCGAATCTTACGGACACTGGTGGTGTTGTGGATGCCATCAAGAAAGTGGTTTCCGCGTAGGAAGCGTCACATGTGCACTGAAGCTCCTCGAGATACATGTAGCATACATAGCTTATAGCCTTTGCAGCATCCTGTGTGGTAGGACCTATTTTTGGAAGGCTGGTGAGCTTCGGGGCAGTCCAAGGTCCCATTTATAGGTTCTGAAATTTATTGGATAGTGCAGAGGGAACTTGAAATTTCAGATTTCCTCGATGCTCCATAGCTATAGAGCACATCCTGCGTCCTAGAACCGAGCGATCGGGTAAACTGAATAGCTCTGTAACGACCGTCTACTGGAAGACATCATGCTCAAAAGATCTTGCAATGGCTTTCCAGTTGTGGATCAACGGCAGTTGAGCGCACACGGGCAAATCTATGGTCACTATGCCCAATTTTTCACAATGGGACTTGGACGAAGAGACATTTCGGAACACTCAGAGACTGTATTATCTCTCTTCTGAACAGCCAGACCTGAACTGTTGGTAGTTACAGCTACCCAACGTCTGACTCAACACCAAAGTAGCCTGAGTTTCGCAAATCATTTCTTCTTGTAAGTGTAGTTGTCGCCCGAGGGTTCGTGCTTCTCCCTGCCGCAACTGCCCTTGATACATGAGGGCCGAGGCTTTTCCTCGTCATACTGTGACTCCGTTCGAGGCGTGTCCTGCCAGGGCCCAGATCGAGGGATCGAGGGGTCCTGTGGTTTCTGTCCTCCGGATCCTCCACCGCCAGACCCGGCCGGATTCTTTCCACTTCCTGCAGGTGTCGACATTTTTTCGATTAGATTCGGGTCAGATCTTTTGTGTTGAAACTGGTAGTTTGTTTCGTGATTCTTGCTTCGACTGCTTAGACTGTAGTGAAAACAATCCTAGACCCGAGCAAAGTTGAAGAACGAGCTTTTATAGGTCCTCTTCTTACCTTGAAACGATACATACTGTGAATTTGAAGTATAAAGAATTCATATAATTATTATTCGTGACTTTGGAGGGAGACCTAGTCACCAGAGAAAGCCCCCATGCCAGTGTGACTTGCTCTGGATTACATCACAGCACACATACCATGACATCGATGGGGCTATATGAGCCGAGAGAAAAGTGCATCGGTGACAGTGTGGATCAGAGAATGTGGTGAAATACAGACGGGCATTACTAGTAGCATTTATGTAGTGGCGACTTCAGCATTTCTCTTCAAGCACCACTGCCATCAAAGGCATCAATCCTCGACTCAGTTCTTGCGAGTAGTCGATTCCCTCGGTAGGTTCATTATTGTCGTCAAAGTCCAGCACTCAAGATTTAGATACTCTCAAAGGACCTAAATATGACAATACAAATTGGGTGGCTCGTCGAAGATGTGTGAGGTCGCAAAGTACAGCAATCATCAGGGTTAGTTGACGCTGGCAACAGCGCCACTGGCATCTCATGACGCATTGTAGCTCAGTCATGGAAATTGTGCGTATTGACGAAAGCGCACACAAGCTCTGCGCTGTCATATGTGCACTCGTTCACACGTCTTGGTGCTGGATTAACCAATACCATGGCCATTTGTCCAACATTCCCGTACCATACTCTCCGTTACACATCGATATTTGCCAGTCACGGCAGAAATAGCTTCTAGTTGCCATGGACGAGCTGTCTCTCGTTGATGATACGACCTGGGACAAGAACAGCACCATCTCCTATAGGCAGTCCGAGTCAGTGGCTTCTTAATCGGCGCCAACGAGATTTGAAACACCAGCCTACACCATAGTCTAGAATATTTCAACAAGCAGGACTCAGAGAGTTATCTTAAATATTGCCTAGATGTAACCGGAACGGCTAGACAATGTTACGGCATCGACTTAAATCCGAGATTCACATTTGAATATAGGTCGCAATATCGACTTATCATGGCAGAGTGACATAATGAGTGGCTCACAACGCCTCCAACCAAGCCACCCAACAATGTTCATTATCAAGAGGCTCAGCCACTATTATAGTTTCTGTGATACGAAACCAAGCGTCAAACACGTCGCCAACTAGGTTCATTATCAAGAAAGTCGACTGATTATCATAGATTCTGTGATATGAAGTGAGCGGAAACTTTGTCAATTTATACCTCTTCTGCCATCTGGCAAAAACAAGGATCAGCGCTGCATACTCATATTACTTCTCCAAGCACAACTCGAGTTCTTTTATCAATCATCAGTGGGGACCACTCGTCTATTGGGCTTGCACAAGGGTTATTGTCTCTCGACTCAAGTAGATTTCACAAGATCCATCAGGCTTCTAGGTCCACCTCTCTATTGATTTTCGAGCTCGGTCGGCATAGCACCACCATCATGGAGGGCATCACCATCGTGGGGGCCATGGTAGAAGACCATTGGATTCTTGCCTAGGAAGGCGCATCATTAGCAAAGAGAAGTTTCAACCTGTCTACGTTTAAGCCCTTAAGCAATACAACATATTTGGCACTACAAACTTGTGATGCTATCATGATCAAATGCCCGTCTTCGGTTGTGATTCATCTGCCGGTGGATCCCAATGCATTCTCAACGACATCTTGATGGATGACTCGACGCCCGATTAAATTGAACATTAATTCCCATTTCGGGGGTGTACTAGGGTATAGAATCAACTAGCCTAGGTCGATTGACCTCTATGCAGTCAAGGTATCTGTCTAGTGAACGGCCTCGGCAGTGTTCACCGGATGAGCATCTAAAAATGCGAACTAAAAGGCAAAAAGAAATCCGAGTGAAGCTCAAGCCGTGATGATAGGGGTCCATTCAATCGTGGGGTATGTATAGGAACCGTCTTTCATCGCATCAGCGGGTCCATAAATGCGGACTAATGATTGGAGACAAGCCCATTAGCGATAGGCGTGTTTGAAAAGGAGCTGCAGACTTACAAGCAATGCTGGCAGACCCAGCTACGGGCAGCCAGTTCCCAGTCCAATTGGATGGTGGTGGAATGTCTGTGTTCTGCAATAGAATCTGGAAAATCCCATCACCAGTCGTTGCGTTCAACCCGAAAACATCCCCGCCATCCACGTACTGGATGCTTGTTGTCTTGGAGCCAATGGCATATCTGTCGAGCTCATTGGGGACAAGCTTCAAGCTCGCGTCGTAACTTCCCAAGTTCCAAAAGCCCGGTCCTTCCACGGACGGCTTGCCAGAAAAGGTAAGCAATAAGGATCTGTTGTTGAAGTTTAGCACGTCACTTGTGACAGTGCCGCTGGGATACAGAGCCAATGCCTGAGTCTGTAAGTAATAGTTGGCTTCCATCGCCAGTGCGCCGTAGTTGGTTCCATAATTGCCCTGAAATGCAGGTTTAGGGATATTCCAGTCGTCACTAAGCTGTACCGAATTTGCAGGATCATGATAGCTGGCCATTGCGGACCGGTTGGCAACGACGGAAGCTTCTTCCAAATCCACACCAGCCTGGGGCACGTAAGTGCCATTGCTGATACCAGCTTGGGCCAGAAAACGTCCAACACGATCGCGGTCCGAGATTGTTTGCGGGGGGTTGTATGGAAAGATTCTAGCGGCGACGCTGAATTGTTCGTCTATACCGACAATCGAATCAGGAATCGACATGTTAGCCCAAGTAGGGACGTCCGTCGTCGAGGTCAAAGCAGTAGAGTTGAGTGCCATTGCATCCTGATATGATTGGAGAATGGCCAGGTCATCCGCGGTGACCTCTAGGATACTAACCCTGGCGGCAATAAGTGCGAAAGCGGTCGAGATTCGGACTATCTTCTGATACTGGGAGGAGTCGGAATCATAAAGCCCAACGGGCTTCTCATAATCCCGGAGTACTCGGTATTCTCCAGATTTGTGACCCTGAAGATTGCTGATTTCTCCAACAGCGTTACCGTACCTATAGAAAGACGCATATTGTCAGTGAAGGCACTACAGCAGGGTAGAATATGCCGCAGCTCGACAGGCCTAATAGACTTACAAATCATACAAGACGAAGCTCCAGAATCGGTTCGGGTCTATTTCAGGGATAGTCAGGATGACATCGGTCTGCGACAGATCGAGAACACCGAAACTATAGAGCACATCCAAGTTCGGCTCTACAAAACTAGCCGTCTCCGGAGTAGGAAATTCTCGGATGTGCAAGAACTCATTCATAGGAACGCTTTGGCTAATGCTGTTTACCACATTTACGTTCTGTATCATGGCGTCGGTAAACTAGCAATATGCAGGTTAGAAGGTAGCGCCTGAATTGAAGATTGAACCTGAGACCTACAATGATGGACCAAGCTGTTGCATCAGCGTTGTTGAGGACCGATGCATTGATGTCGATGACACCAGACGACGCCTCGTTCTCAGTACTGATAGAACGCTTAAACGTGCCTGGTACGGCTGCTGTAGGGAGCACTTGCACGGAAGCCAGCAGGGCTGCTGAGTGGGAGAACATTGTTCGTAGCATGTCAGTGGAATTGATGGTGGTAAGGATAAGATGCAATGAGCCTGAGATTATCACGGTAAAAACTTCATCATTTAATGGGCTAGACGAACAGTATTTATGTTTGTATTAGGCGATCTGGGCTTTGTTCTTACTAGCGGTTGATTTCGATCCTAGTTGTCTCGATATCCACCGTGGCTGTGAAAAGCGAGGAACGACGCTATCTGAGGCTGGCTATGTGAAGTGGAGCATGGTGCTGAATAGGCCCCACGACGACCGACCCCTGCAATCCGAATCCGAACCCGGACTGACGCCCGGCTCATGTAGAATAATTGACTGAAAAATGATGATCTCCATAACCTTATATTATTTGCAAATGTAGGCGTCATCAATGCATGGAGGAGGTCACACATGTATTTTCAGTAAAGTTTCGTTATACATCACATGACTACGGCGCGACCCTAGACGTTGCCAAGGTCTCTCTACGCCACCCCATCCACCATTTCGCAGCCCAACAAAGTTGTCACAAGCATATCTCAGAGTCTTTCCTGATAAAAGAAATCGGCCACTCCACAAGTTTGGTCCACGAAGACCCTTGTAACCTCTCTTGCACACAAGCAACTAAAACCTCCCCCCAGCCCCGCAGGTACCACGAGCCTGCGGATGCACAATGGAGCAAGACACCATAGTGTGCGAAAATAGCCAAGGCGAAGGGTTGACCTTGACGTACCAAGTCTATAAACCCTGGAGGAGCTGTAATAGCCCAAAGAAACACGCCGCTAAGCTCTGCCGGGGCAGAGATCGTGGTAGAACAAGCGGCTGCCCGGATGCAACGGTCGAAAGACCTAAGCGATATTGCCAGAGTATTTCCAATATCCTGGTGGTATTGGTCGCGTTCGTGAATATCCTCCATGATCTTCAGCTCCTCACTTAATTGAGAAACCTGCCTAAGCAGCTCGTGCAGGCAGCTTTTACAAGATCGCAAACTGAAATGACCACCGTGCCCGGCGTATAGCCCCCTCAACCTCTCTAGGCTATCATCTCTGTCTGTTAAGGCGAGAATGGTACCTAGACCGTTGGCGAGAGGGAAGATATCTATCATGGAGCCGATGACTCGAGCTTTGCAACTAATTGCGCCACTTGGTAGTGATGCAAAGGCGCAAACAACCATCAGTATTGATGTGCTGTATATCGCCTTACAGTTACTGGGGGTTAGCGGCTCTAGTAGCGCTGCTCTCAAGCCAGCAATCGCCTTGTCTTGGTGCCATACGGCTTGGTGCAGATACGTCTGGCGTCGTTCGGAGTAGGTGTAAGCCAAATGAAAGGCAGAAAATGCGAGAAGCTCATGCATCAAGAACTTGTGAGAGGTGGCCAACTGGGGCACGAGAGAGCGCAGCTTTTCGGATGCTTCGGGCACATAACAGAGCGTGCCATACGCGGTGGTGGTATAATGAACCAAAAGTTCAACGGAGGAGAACCAGTCATCCGGGTCCTGGAGGTTGTTTCCGGAAGGTTTATCCTGCTGCAGGGATCTCGAGAAGAACTGTCCCTGAAAAAGCCGCGCCGGTCTGCTAACGGATGTTGAATGCGTTGTGCTTTTTGGCGTTCTTATTGGCGTAGATCGGCCCCTTTCGGTATGACGACCTTGTATCTCACCAGGGCGCCTTATTTCTTCGACTGTATCTTGCGTATTGTCGTCCCTTCTTGATGATGAAGGGCCTACACTGGCACTCGTTTCTGCGGTCGGCGCCTCAAGACTACAAGACGCGGCATGGCGAACGCAGGCCGTACACGGAACTTTTTCATCGCACTAATTAAGATGCAAATAAACATGTAAGCCGGTCTTTCATATGCAGATATTTGTATAGTAGTGAGTGGAGCTTCCATCAACTTACTTTGATTTTCCGTTTCTTGCAGGTCCGGCAGCCGTTTCGGGACTTCTTGTGCCCTAATCTTGTCATTGTATGTGGATCTTCGGCTCACAGGCAATTTATTTCAGGAGTGTTGAGGCTCAGTCTCGGATTCGGATGTGAACCTAAGTTGTTTGGGAGTCAGGAAACCTTAGAATCGTCCTTTTTTCAAGTGGAAATGTTGCTCAAAAGTGCATGATTGAAGCTGGAGAGGTGAAACGAACTCGGATGGATTAGTTATTAGGAGAAAGGAAATTAGCAAACCCAAAAATAAAAATAGACGTCATGAGTCAGGGCCGGGGGCTGAACGCCCGCAGGACCTACAAATACATAGGTCCCTCTAAACGGCTTACCTAATCCGCCCATCAAGCTAAAACACCTTAACCACATAGCTTCGCTAGCCTTTTCCTTTCCTTTTAGTTAGGTAAATAGTTATAAATTAATACTTTTTCACTACTACATTTTATCTTTACTACTATATAATGTAGAGACTATATAATATATTAAAGCTTATTTATAAAAGCTTTAGAAAGCTAATAATTATAAATTTTAAGTTATTAAGTTTAAACTTAACCTTAGTATAGAGTTATAACTATATATATATATATATATTTTATATTTATATAATATATAAATACTATATATATAT